>JADBJO010009652.1:45000-57500 GCA_016801955.1 Conus betulinus
CCAAAATGTAACTACAACAAAGCTGATTGGGATAGATTTGAAAACATACTTTCTATTTGCAATTGTGAGGAGATGATGGTTGATGATGTTGATACAAGCTACATGAAATTTGTTGATACTGTTTTGCGTGCAGCTGAGCTTTCAATCCCTAAATGTAATCCTGATAAAACAACAAGGAAATATACAGGAAATGTTTGGTGGAATGTTTCCTGTGAAGAAGCGAGAACAAAAAATGGAGGCTTATAAAATGTATCTAAAAAATAAAACAGATCCAGAAAAGATTGCTGAAAAAAAAAACAAAGCAAAAAAAAATCACAGTAATCGAGTGAATGAAATGGCAAAGGAAGAATATTGGTCAAATTTCTGTGAAAATGAGGTTAAAAATCACAAAGATCTCCAGAAAACTTGAAAAAAAAAAAATAAGAGAAATGAAAAATGGAATATATGTCTTCTGGGTACCCCTTGAAATTGGGAAAACAACGAATTTCCTTCCAATTTTGAAAAGGCTGAAGCATTTGCAGATGCATTTGCAAAAAAATAGTAACTTTGAAGGCCTCTCAGAAGAACAAAAACAGTTTAGAGAAAAAATGGACGAAAACGAAGACAATGAAAAAAGTCCCAATAACAATCACTATACAAATGCTCCTATTACTTTTCAGGAAACAAAAGATGCAATTTCAAACATTGGATCAAAGAAAAAAATCAGTGGGACCAGATGCAATTTCCAATGAAATGATAAAGCATTTACCACCTAATATGAAACTTTTTTTCTAAGTTTTTTTTTTTCAAAAATGTTGGTTTGAAGGGATTCAACCATCTTGTGGAAACAATCTACTGTTACCCCTATTCCCAAGGAGGGAAAGTCAAAATCAGATGAAAATAATTACAGACCTGTCGCTCTTACATCACATGTGGGAAAACTTATGGAAAGAATAGTTCTAAAAAGGCTTGAACACTTCTGTGAAAAAAAAATGGTATAATCCCAATACAACAGGCGGGTTTTAGAAAAGGTAAATCATCAGTTGATCATTTAGTAAAAATTACCACACAGATTAAACATCACATCAGTTTTTCACGTAGGAAAAACGTTCTTGCCACTTTTTTTTTTGACATTAGAAAGGCATATGACCAAGTTTGGCATTCAAAACTTCTAAATAAACTAAGATCAATAGGTATTTCAGGCTGTATGTATAACTTTATAAAAGCGTTTTTTTAAGTGAAAGAACAATACAGACTAAGGTTGGTAATGTCTGCTCTAATCAAAGACGTATACAGATGGGAATCCCACAAAGGAGGTGTAATAGCCCCAATCCTTTTCAACATTTTGATGCATGATCTTCCAAAAGTGGTCTCAAACAATGTCGAGCTAGCACAATATGCGGATGATATTTGCATATGGATGAAAGTTACTCTAAAAAAGCTTACACCGATTAGATCAATTAACTATATAAAAAAAGCTATATCAAAATGAACTAGACAAAATCAACAAATACATGATTGAAAACGGACTAACTCTTTCACATGAAAAATCGCATATGGTTCTCTTCAACTCGGGCTATGATCCTAAACCTCTACCCTCTTTTCAAATAAATGGAATGCCGCTTGAATATAAAAAAAAGTTGTTAAATTTCTAGGAGTAAGCCTGACTTCTAAATTGAATTGGAACCACCATTTAGAAAATATTCTGACAAAAGCCAGAAAAGGATTAAATCTATTAAAAATGATAAGTCGACAGTCGTGGGGAAAAGACAGTAAGGTACTTATTCATTTAGCAACTGCGCTTGTAAGATCAAAATTATCTTATGCTCAGGAAATATTCTTTTCAGCTCCAAAATATTTGATAACAAAGATGCAAAGTATCGATAGCAAAGCTTATAAGATAGCTCTCGGTGTCCCTGTCCATGCCTCAACATTAAAAATTTACACAGAAATAGGAATTTTGCCTTTTGCCGAAAATGAAAACTTGCTTCAGCAAAATATATATTAAGGAGTCATTCAACGCAAAATTCATGCATCAAGGAAACTGGTTTAAAAATCAGAAATACATTTTCCAAAGCGAGCACAGAGTTTTGACTCTGTAAAAAAAACTATAGGCTCCTATACATCCCAATTATTTACAGATGCTGGTGTTGAACCCCAAACAGTAGCTCCTCAAATGACTTACAGTAATATTCCTCAATGGGAGCTTAGTAAGGCTAATTACGATATTAATTATACAGATTTAAGAAAAAGTGATGGGACCATGCTGCCAACATATGTCAAGGCACATATAAATGAAAATATATATAAATCATCAAAAAATATATACAGACGGTTCTCTACTGAAAACCAATTATCAGGTGCTGCATTCATTATTCCATCATTAAAAATAGAGAAATCGTATCACATTGGGAAAAAAATTTCTCTGTATTCACAGCAGAGCTAATTGCTATTATTATGGCACTGAACTATCTTCTTAGTCTTCCATATTCGATATTTCAAATATTATTTTGTGTCGATTCCAAATCTGTCTTACAAGCTTTAAAAATATTCTCATACAAGAGTGAGTGAGAGGAGAAATGATATCTGAGATATATCATTTAATTCATTTTTTTTTTGTCTTTACGTGGTTCTTCTATTGACTTTTGTTGGATTCCATCACATTGTGGTTTAGCGGCAAATGAAAGGGTTGATCGGTTAGCCAAAAATAGTGCAGCGAAGGAAAAAAGAGCTTTACAAAAATAAATGTTCCTTTATCCTTGTATGAAAATTATAGCCTTTTAGGTAAAGCATCATGGGATTCGGTGATACGAAGACAAAAAAAAGAGTGTCCAAACACAATAAAGGACACAAGGGAAGGGAAAATTTTAAGAAACTTGTAAAATATAAAACGGGGACACAATCTCCATCAGGAACGGATTTTGAAGAGTCTGATCTTTAGACTCAGACTTGATGCATACAAAACAAAATATTGTAAAAATGCCATCTGCATTTGTGGCCAAAATATTACTCCATTCCATGTCATCTCTTTCTTTGCAGAAATACTAAAAAATATTTACCTACTTGGTTATTAAGTTTGAACCCATCAATCGCGAATTTTTGGGACATTTTTGGGAATGAAGCGAAAGGCTATAGAAGCTGTTAGAGCAATTGTTAAGAGTCCAGTTGGACATTTACTTTGATTCTCGAGTTATTTGTTCGATTTGTTCTCTTATTATGTCAATTGTTAAAAATATTTTGTTTCTTTAAAAATGTTCAGATATGAATCCAGGCTAAAGTAGTTTACCGTTGTGCCGGTAGATTAGAATGGGGGGTTAAAGTGATTGTCACTTATTGTATATTTCATAGTTTAGATAGACTATGCATGCAAAGATTAGCATACTACACTACCTCCACACTCCATACACTTTTAATGACATTTTTTTAAAAACAAACATTTTTTTTTTTTTTTTTTTTTTTTTTTTTTTTTTTTTTTTTTTTTTTCCTATTTGTCTTTGTTTGTTTGCCTGTTCGTTTGTCTCCTGTTTTTGTCTAAGATCACTATAAAGTGGATAGACATTAAATTAAAGAATCATCTTCCAGAACAAGTCTTTTACAGGCGTTTTCTTCAAGAGGATATGTTCTGTCGGACACTCTCCTTCGGGAAGGTGTCTTCCTCTAGAACAAGGCTTTGTTTGAGGGGTATCCTCCTCAGGAAAGTGTCTTCTTCCGGAGTATTGTATTGTAATTTTTGTTGTTGTTGTTGTTCAGGTGTGTCTTCTACCAGATGGTGTCAACCTCGGGAGAGTCTTTTTTTCAATTGGGTGAGCCAGGAGTATCTTCTCCGATGGATTGTTCACGGGTATCTTCCTTACAAAGGTTTCCCACATGATTCCTTTCTTCAGGAGTATCTTATTCACGACTTTGTTTTCTTCTTAAAAAAATGTCTTTATTATTTTTTTTTTGTTATTTTTGTCAGGACAGAGTCTTCTTTCCAAGCTCGAATCCCCAGCCCACCCAGCACACTCTCCTCTCACACACACACACACACACACACACACACACACACACACACACACACACACACACACACACACACACACACACACACACACACACACACACACACCTCTAGCACTTGCACTCATAGTTGACCAGCGCGTTGTGGTTAAAGCACGGGTCTGCACTCAACCAAGTGTCGTACTTGAGACCCTGTTCCCAAAAGACCATTCACGAAAATTCTGGAAAATGGGTGAGCAGTGCTAGAGCTTGCGTTCAGGGAGAATGACACCGTCCACAGCAATGTTGCCTCGGTGTCAGATTAACAGTTCAGCCAGAGTGAAAAACGATATGCCTCTGATGCAGATGTTGGATACCGCGAACGTTGTCTTGTAATTCGCTTCAAATTGAATATTCGACTCTCTAGATCTGTTTGATAAATAATGAACCAAGAAAGGCTAATTTAAATGCAGTGTTATCTTTCCTTGATTCTTTTCCCCCACATCAGGTCTGTTATTTTCGCATTTACTTATGTGCTTTTTCATTCGTTTACTTATTCATATGTTCATGTACTTACTATTCATTGATCATTCATTTATCTATGTTTTCATTTCTTTATGTGTTTATTCATTTATTATTCGTTTATTATGTACTTATTCATTTACTTATCCTTTGTATGTCTTTCCATATATTCATTTACTGCTTGTTATTTATTTATTTATCATCTATCGATTTATTCATTATTTAATTCATACGTGTATGTGGAGCCCTCGACATAATTATTGTAGCCTTGAACCGCTAAAGATAGTGTTGTCAGAGAAATCTAGTGCAAACGCAATGATGCCTCCCTTAGAAAACCGAAACTATGGAACCCTGGCTATTCGCATCTCAGAGTCTACAAGCCGGAAGCCTTAGTTATCCACAGTCATCTCTGTCTCTCTTACTACTGTCACTGCCTCTGTCTGTCTGTCTGTCTGTCTGTCTGTCTGTCTGTCTGTCTGTTTCTCTCTCTCTCTCTCTCTCTCTCTCTCTCTCTCTCTCTCTCTCTCTCTCTCTATCTATCTCTCTCTCTCACGCACATACACGTACGAGCGCGCGCGCGCGCGCACGCACACACACACACACACACACACACACACACACACACACACACACACACACACACATACATACAAACGCGCTCTCACTATTCGAGCACATAAGCGCGCCCCCACGCGCACTGATGCTCTCTCTCTCTCTCTCTCTCTCTCTCTCTCTCTCTCTGAAAAACCATTTATCTTATTGAATTATGAAGCTAGCGAGACGGACTCCGCGAGGCGCGTGTGATAGTAATCAAAGAAGAATAATCTTCTAAATCTCGTTTCTCTGTTTTCTCTTTTCTCCTTTCTGTCCCTTTTTTTCTGCTATCTTTGCCCCCTTCCCATTCCTCATCCAACACCCGCACACGAGAGCACACACACACACACACACACACACACACACACACACACACACACACACACACATCGGTCCACTTTCCCACCCCTTTTCTTCGTTCTGCCACTTCTTTCACGTACCGTCTTTTCCTAGGTCTCTCCTCCTGTCAACCTTCCGCCCCCCTCCTTACTGCGGTGTGTGTGTGTGTGTGTGTGTGTGTGTGTGTGTGTGTGTGTGTGTGTGTGTGTGTGTGTGTGTGTGTGTGTGTGTGTGTGCGCGAGCGCGCGTGCGTGCGTAGGTGTGTGTGTGTGTGTGTGTGTTATTGTGTGTGTGTGTGTGTGTGTGTGTGTGTGTGTGTGTGTGTGTGTGTGTGTGTGTCTGTGTGTCTGTGTGCGCGCGCGCGCGCGCGCATGCGTGTGTGTGTGTGTGTGTGTGTGTGTGTGTGTGTGTGTGTGTGTGTGTGTGTGTGTGTGTGTGTGTGTGTGTGTGTGTATTGGGGATGGGTTGATGGAGAAGATCGGCAGGTGTGGGTGTGGATGCGTGTCTCCCTCGAGCAAACGGGTCATTTTTGTTATCGATTCACAAGGTTAGCGAAAGGGTGTTCCTGTGATAATGATCGGCATTCAACAAAAATAGGGTGTTGTCTATCTTTTACTTTTCTTTTGCCCCTACATTGTGCTCAGTTGTCTCTGTCTCTGGGTCTCTCTGGGTCTCTCTCTGTCTCTCTCTCTCTCTCTCTGTCTGTCTGTCTGTCTGTCTCTCTCTCTCTCTCTCTCTCTCTCTCTCTCTCTCTCTCTCTCTCTCTCTCTCTCTCTCTCTCTCTTCTTCTTCTTCTTCTTCTTTCTTCTTCTTCTTCTTCTCCCTTTGAGTGAGTGGGTGCGCTAACACGTGCCAACGTGCATACGTGCGCTAACTTGCGTTCGTGGTTTAATGCCAGCTGGTGGTGATGTGTATTAAACATTGTATTGCCAAATATGATACGACTCCTCCTGTACCATGTTATTTTTATCTTGGCTGAGGGGAATGGGTTTCGTCTGGCAGCTGTACAGATACATGATACGGAGTGCCACACCGTATTCCCTCATTTTATATCTCTTGGTGTGGCAGCTGTAGAGATACATGATACAACCTACCAACCATATCCATCCATTTATCTGTCTCTTGGTGTGACAGCTGTATAGATACATGATACAGCCTGCCACATCATATCCATCTATCTATCTATCTCTTGGCATGACAGCTGTATAGATACATGATACAGCCTGCCACACCATATTCATCTGTTTATCCATCTTTTGGTGTGGCAGCTGTATAGATACATGATAAACCCCGGCAAACAGTGCCTATCTATTTATCAACCTATTGGTGCAGCAGTTGTATGTATAAATGATGCAAACCACCACACCATATCTATCTGTCTATCTATTTATCTGTGTGTGTGTGTTCTATTTATCTGTGGTGTGTGTGTGTGTGTGTGTGTGTGTGTGTGTGTGTGTGTGTGTGTGTGTGTGTGTGTGTGTGTGTGTGTGTGTGTGTGTGTGTGTGCGTGTGTTTGTGTGTGTGTGTGTATGTGCATGTGTATTGTGTGTGTGTGTGTGTGTGTGTGTGTGTGTGTGTGTGTGTGTGGTGTGTGTGTGTGTGTGTGTGTGTGTGAGAGAGAGAGGAGTGAGGTGAGAGAGAGAGAGAGAGAGAGAGGAATTTCACACATACAGACACAGAGAGAGGAGGAGAGAGAGAGAGAGAGAGAGAGAGAGAGAGAGAGAGAGAGAGAGAGAGAGAGAGAGAGAGAGAGTTAAGGCTTATTCAACATCCCTCCCTTGATGAACTCCCCAACCTTAAATCCTGCAAGCTCCTCCAGTAGACTTAAATTGAACTCTGACACCGTCATGTGCCACGCCCAGGCCTAACATCATCACGAAACCTACCCTACCGCGGCATGACTGAACGACGTATGCCTACAGACTAAGGTATCTCCGGATGTAAACCTTATATCAAAGAGACGTTTTGGAGAGGAATTACAAGAAGATGATCGACTTTGTTTCAGTTTCAGTTCCATCAAGGAGGTGTCACTGCGTGCTGACTAGTCCATATATACGCTTCACCACATTCGCTAAGTTTTGAGCTGATTTGAAGCTGATGGATGAATGAATGAATGAATGACTGACTAAGATGAGAGTAGTCAGCAGATGTCTTACCAACACATTAGCCCAGCGCTCTGGTCGGACCATGATCAGCTTTGACTACCTGACAATACCCCGACATCCTGATGCTAGATAATCACGTTTGACCATCTTCATTCCTCTGGTAATCAGTGATGTTGTATTAGAGACGGTTGCTGGACAGACTCGAACGATTCGTGCTCTCATATCGCGCCAACTGTCAGTGACCTGAAATAACAGTAACATCAGAATGTTCGTTAGTGTAAGATGCTAGGGGTAGGTGCTGATATGAACGTTTTCCCTCGCCTGCCGTTTAAATCTTATAAATGATTATATTTATTTTCATCCACACCTTTGCTATTTGTTGGTACCCGTAGAAACCTTGCACGCAGGAGCAAAACGATTGGATTGTCCCCCTTGTTTTTGTAACGAAAACTGGGACACTTTCTCAATGAACCCGTTACTCGATTAGCAAACAACACCAGTTGTACAGTATGGCCCTGACCTGTCGGAAATGGATAACTTCCACTCCATTGTAAAATGTATGCGTGTTTTTTGCTTTCATGAAAAACGTTTACCGACGTAACTTGCAGTAAATCAAATAGAATTGCTGCATGTTGTTTTTGTAGACGAGCGTGTTTCTTAATTGATTTCCTTTGTTGTGGTGCACGTGGAATATCCGCAAAATTCATGACATGCTGTGTGACAAAAAAAAAAAGCTTGAGGTAAAAGAACAACTAAGAAAACCAAAGCAGCCTACCTTTTGGGGTCGTTTCGTGTGGCTCAGTGAAAACTCTAGAAATATTACACGTCGCCATTTTGAATGATTGTGGACAAAAAAAAAAAAAAAAAAAAAAAAAAAAAAAATCCCGCTCTATCAAGAATAAGGACTGACTTCTTTTCTTTAGGAACGATGGAAGTGTACTTCATTTGAAACCATGTTACACATTGATGTATCCAGGCACTTTGATGTATAACAACGTGCTTTTTATTAGGAATCTTCTTCTTCTTCTTCTTCTTCTTCTTCTGCATACGCAGGCTAATACTCCTGCTGACGCTCCCTACATAGACAGCCAAGAATTAATCCCATCTACCCAACAAAGGGTGTGGAGTTTTGTGTGTGTGACTGTTTTTTTTATCCCGCCATTAGGGCAGCAGTACTCTAACTTCGCGGAAATTAGAAATATCAGAATTAGCAGTCCATGGCAGACACAGAAGTCTTATGTAATAACACTTCTTTATTTTGTGACTTATCAACAACATCAACACTCCTTAGTCAAATTGAACTTCTGACATCGGAAGGTACCTATCACTTCGAAGCATTTACATTCCGAACATTAAGAAGTTGGTGGGATGGTTACGATGATGCATCATTGATCGTGAACGCAATCAGAAATGTACTTTTTTTGTTCTATGACGGTGTTGCAAAATGTAACACGCCCCATCCTTGACCTGAAAGAACAAAACACTGAAACAACAAAACACACAACTCTCTCTCTCTCTCTCTCTCTCTCCTCTCTCTCTCCTCTCTCTCTCTCCTCTCTCTCTCTCTCTCTCTCTCTCTCTCTTACTTACTTACACACACACACACACACACACACACACACACACACACACACACACACACACACATACATACACACGCACGCACACAACCCATTTATCTTATTAAATTACAAAGCCATAGAGACAGACTCAATGCAGTTAGCGTCAAGATGATGAGGGATGCGCAATTGCTCTCTGCTCTCTCTCTCTCTCTCTCTCTCTCTCTCTCTCTCTCTCTCTCTCTCTCTCTCTCTCTCTCTCTCTCTCATAGCCAAATTCATAGATTTTGGGTTTGATGGTTTTCGTCGAACCGAAGCCACATCTTTACTGCAAAAGCCATGTTTTTTGATTTTTTGCAAAGATTTTATATAAAAAAATTTTTTAAAAAACACGAACCGTTTTCATACGCTTGTACGTGGGTGGGTGGCTGGTTGGGTGTAGGTGTGGGCATGTATGCTCACCCGTGCATTTGTTGTTTTTTTTGGTCGTATTTCCAAACTCTCTTAGGACTCTGTTTTCATACTCTGTTTTCATTTCTTTTTTCTTTCTTTCTTTCTGCCTACGCAGGCTGATACTCCTGCGGACATTGCCTGTATAGACAAGCAGTGGTGTTTTTCTCTGTGTATGACCGTTTTTTTTGTTTGTTTTTTTTTTTTTTTAAAGCCCGCCATTTGATGATTTGTCCTCTTATTTGCTCCCGGAGACACCAAGAGCTATCCAATCTGACTATGGACACCTTCTGACCTCCCTTGCATCCTTAATTGGATATTCAAGCAAAAGACCAAAGATTTCTCCTTAAGTTAATGATGTTTGCATAATGATTTTAGTTTTTTAGCACCTTTTTAATTACTACACTTTTCTTTTTTTACTTTTCTACCTTTCGCTGGCTGCCCTGAGCTGCTGTTATGTTCTGTTTTTGAACCTTTAGTAGTTACAATATATCAGATTTATAGACTGTGGCATATCTTCATTTGATACAAGGGTGGCATAGAGACAGTCAGCCGTGTCTCCCTGACGAGTCCGATCCAGTGGACGAAAGGCCTCGGAGCAGGCAATATGAATGGTTCTGTCTTCGGATTGGATTACAATGGTCCCTATATTTACATTATATATTTCCCTGTTTTTCATTTTCTTTTTATCTTTTTCATTTTTTTTTCTTCCCTCGTTCTGCCCAGCCCCCATATGCTACAACTGGAGCTGTGTTTGGTGTTTATTTAATTCTCCGAACTTACCAAAAATAGACGGCAGATTTCTGTGTCAGTATTGGGGTTCAGCAACAGGGGGGGGGAGGGGGGGGATGGATGGGCAGCGTAAACAAGTATAAGACAGACAGGAGATTTCTTAGGGAGGGGTCTGGGAACACCTGACTTGCCCTATTATATTGCCCTAAAGATTTTTCCACATGAGGATCATCACGAGGGACAGGTTTTTTGTATTCTGGAACATGAAAATGAAAGAAAATAGAACCATTGCCTGGTTATACTTTTGACCAAGAGTGACGTCATTGGACTGACGCTAAAAGAAAAATATCATCATCACAGTGATGTCATCACCAAGTCAGTGAAATGTTGTGAGGAAGGACAGACAGCTGACCTCTGCACAGGAGTAAGTAAGCATAGAATGATGATTATTTTGCGTGTACTTTTTATTGAAATGTAAAGCTTATAAACATTCAAGAGATTGCCGCAGGGTTATCTAAAGTTTAGTGAAGTCAGGAAATAGGGGGTGGTTACAGTATCTTTTAGTAATAAGAGTAATATCAGTAGCTCTGTTAGTTATGGTATATCATTCAATAATCATTGTACTATTTGTGAGACTCTTTGTGATGTGTACAACGGATACTGGTACGGAAGGAGATAGTCATTGTGGTGCTCTTAGTAGTTGTAACATGGGCTGGCAAAAGGAAATAGTGATACCCATCTAGCAATACTATGTTATAATTTATGCCCCATAGCCAAACGGCACAATAGTTTAGGTGGGGATGGATTTGGTGGTGTAGGTGCCTGCATGTGCATGTGCATGCGCACGTATGTGTGGTGTGTGTGTGTGTGTGTGTGTGTGTGTGTGTGTGTGTGTGTGTTGTGTGAGAGAGAGAGCTGAAGAACATAGTGTATGACGAGTAATGATTGATACAGGTTCCTCATTGCTCCTCCTGCTCCTCCTCTCCTCTCTCCTCTCCTCTCCTCCTTCTCCTCTCTCTCTCTCTCTCCTCTCTCTCCTCTCTCCTCTCCCCCCCCTCCTCCCTCCCCTCCTCTCCCCTCTCTCCCCCTCCTCTCCCCCCCCCCCCCCCCCCCCCCCCACCCCCCACCCCCCCATATCGTTTTGTCCATCCCCTCCATTTCGTCCATATATGTCCTATTTCTTCAATCTAAGACATAAGAGCAAGCTTTGTTTATAATTCAATATTTCTTGCAGTCATTGCAACCACCAAGCTGCTCCGTAAGTTGCTGGAATGGTGCTCGGTACTTATCGTTGGAATTTATTAGCCTTTTTTTTTTTGTAATTTTAGTCCCTTGCGGATTCATTCCAAGAACTGGCCCTCAGCACTTGTGTCTTAAGAGGTCATCCTTTATATATGTTCTACTTTTCACAAGAAAATGAAGCTTGTTTTGCTCTTTCATGATTTTTCTTTTGCTTCTTAGATGGAACCTTTGTTTTTTTTTTTTTTGAAAACTCAACAAACGTACTACGGTATTGCACACCAGCCTTTTTTTCTGGGATAGCATTCTTCTTAAAAATGAAAAGGCAGAGACGACAATTCGTTATTTTTTTTCGCGGTCATTGAGGAGAAACAATCAAGTTTTCAAATACTGATATCTGACCAGGATTATGTGATAGTGAGCTTCCGCTCCATGGGAGATTGTCTTTTCTCTATGGAGACTATAAGCTTGTTGAAGGTACGTTTTTTTGAGAAGCATCCATTATTCCCCACATTTATCCACTCAAATACACACTGTTAGTTAGGAGGAATTATCCACCATTGCAGATAAGAAGGCTTAAACAACAACCTTTCCCCCCCCCCCCCCCCCCCCCCCCCCCCCCCCCCCCCCCCCCCCCCCCCCCCCCCTTTTAATTCCCCATTTCTACAATCTGAAACATAAAAGCACGATATATATCTATATATATATATAATGCTGAACAATTAAGTAGTAGAAGAAAAACAAGTGTGTGTGTGTGTGTAAAAAAAGTCGAGTTGTGGGATATCTACTCACACACTCTCGCCCACCCCAACAGGAAAACTTTTCAGAAAAAGATAATCCCTGTCTGTCCATCGGAAACGAAATCACCTTTCAATCGGTTTATGGGGTCACACAAACAGATCCAGAGATTCAAATATTTAAAACCAAACGCACGCACGCCCGTAATAATAACATTATCGACTTTCCGTATTGCAGGTGGACCCCCGACCATCGTTATGCAAAC
>JADBJO010009652.1:62500-67500 GCA_016801955.1 Conus betulinus
CATTTTCTCTTAAACAAGCATTTTCATACATGCTAACAGTGTTCATGTATTTTAGATATATTTACACCACACATTGTTCTTTCATTTCATTAATCCCTTGGAGTTATTATGCATACAGATAGCAACACGTAAATCTTACAATCAAAGTGGAAACGTCGGCGCATGACACTACTGACGTAGCTTGTTTGTGAATTGAGGGAACCATGTATGCGCACAACAAGCACAGAGAGAGAGACAGAGAGAGAGAGAGAGAGAGAGAGAGAGAGAGAGCAATAAGGTAAGCGCTTAAAAATGCATATAATCTAACAGATCAAGCAGCATAAACAGCAAAATTTGTCAAGCATCGTATTACAACATCACACAGAGCAACTTTGTTTGAAGCACTACACAGATATGTTTTGTTTAAATAAACACATGCAAGATTGTTTTTCGTCACATAAAGAGAGGGAAATGAGAAGAGTTCCGCAGTAGGGAAAGGAGGAGATGAGGACAAAGGGGTCAAAGGGGCGGTTTTGGTTGTAGGCGAGTGCATGAAAAAGGAACGTGTGGACCACAGAACTCACCTTTCCAAGGACAGAGCACAATTACGAGACACTGAGCAGGGCTTCATACTTCATTTCTGCCTGTACCATCCTCTATGTCACCTGTGTGACATTGCACCCACGCCGATTCTTTCCGACCCTCTGTCCACAGCCACAGCCCATCCGTCCCGGCCCCGCTGCATCCCCGGCATCGACGGTCCATGGGGAGCAGTCAGTGTCAAGCCGTTATGATACAACCCACCAGAGGAGACACTGCATTGCTGCCAGGTCACTTCGGTGGTCTTCAGTGGTGCCTGTTCTGATCCAGCTACGCAGGATACCACCTACTATGCCCCTGTACTGACGACAGTAACTGCTCAACCGCAGAGCCGGCATGAGTGAGCTGTCCCTCCGGAGGGTGTCACCACGTCTGACCATCGACAGTCACCATGCATTTGTCAATACTGGTGACCCAGACCGAATCAAAGTGAAGCCATGAATGTGGAGACTGGAGTCACAATGAGAGCAGGACATGTAGGCGGCCCACAGACTTTGAGACTTCTTTTGAAAATGCTGATCGATGAGAATGATGAAGATGATGCTATGATCTCGGTTGAGACTGTATGACAGGGCCGTGTGCTTGCTTTTATCATACACCCTAACGTCAGCCAGAGAGCAACGTTGTCAGGAAATTTGAGACTCTCGGAGATGCATCCACTGAGTGGATGAAACTCGACTTCGTCTCTCTCTCTCTCTCTCTTCTCTCTCTCTCTCTCTCTCTCTCTCTCTCTCTCTCTCTCTCTCTCTCTCTCTCTGTCCCCCAGCTGAAAGCCTGCTTGTGATTGCCAGTTATGTTATCTACACATGTTCTTGTAATCTTCGATTTGTAACGGCGCTGTATATTGTACTGCTTCTATTTGACACTGAGACAGCTCTATAATTATTGGAAGTCTTTACATTACTCTTCTTATACAGCGGCAAAGCCACAGACTCACAGCAACGTTCTGGAAAAAAACAACAAAAAAAAAAAAAACTTTCAAATGATGTGTTAATTAGTTGTACAAAAAAGAAAAACTTTTTCACGAGGAGTTTCGGGAAAAAAAAACAACAAAAAACTCCCGATTACTCCATCAGGTCCAGCAATTTTCCGTCTTTTTAATTTTTTCTGAGTGCCGTCTGAGCTTCTTCACGATAAACTGGACGATTCATGTATCCGGCAAGTCTCCGCTGCGACTACAGGGCGTATCTTTGTCCAACAACACTTTTAAGCACTGAAAACTATTATCTAAACTTATATTATTCTTAGAGAGAGAGAGAGAGAGAGAGAGAGAGAGAGAGAGAGAGAGAGAGAGAGAGAGAGGCCGACTGTATGATGAAAGTTGACATATTTTTGAAACCAACTTAAAAAAAAAAGGAAATACTATCCCGCCGGACGAAAGGGACAAACAAATTACAAGACAAAAGACGACGCGTTTCGATCCCTTTGGTCCTCTTCAGGCAAGATAAACAACATTCTGGACAACGAGAACGAAGAACGAGCAACCTCTTATCTTCTCAAACTAGGCACAAAATGGACGTTGAAACTGACATACTTTGTTTTATAGGTACTGCAAACTTTCTACTGGTGCTGTGTTGGGCGACATAATAACAGTCCCAGCGGTCTATGATCATGTCAATAATAACATAATGTGCAATGCCTCCATGTATTCGTAATTCAGTCTGCGTCTGCAAACATTGCTTTATATGGGGAGCCGTTTAGAAATGAAATCTTGAAATACACAGTTTTTTTCTTAGCAATGTATTATTCAGTGCTATACCGATATTTCAGCTTGTTAAGGAACGCCTGCAGTCTAGATAGTTGTTATTCTATTTTTAACGCTGATCTAGGTAGTATTTAGCAAACAAGCCAGTCAAATGAAAAACACCTTCCGTATGTACATGTTTTTTTTGTCAAATCCAAGAATGGCTAATGATTCAGTTTATTCACAGATTTAATACTAACATTTTTTTTTTATTAATTTAATCTATCAGCGTTTCCCAAAGTGTTGACTGACAATACAGTGATAAACTATATGTGTAATGCTATCCTGAGGTAAGCTACGAAAGAACATGAACACTGTTCAGCACACCAGTTTTCTTTAGTGTAACATTAATCCCAAGGCATTTCATTTTTCAGGTCAGGAGTTTTGCTAACATGTAAGAAACAGCTTTTTCAGTCACTTTCAACATTCAATTTTGTATCCAAGTTCGTACAATATTTTGGATAAATGTGATTCTCTACAATCATGTACTACTATAATTTTGATCCTTTACAAACTGGCGTCAAGTTTGTTTTTTGTTTTGTTTTGTTTTGTTTGTTTTTTACATATATGCCTCATGAACACTTGTTACTATTTTCAACTTTAATTTCTGTGTTTCAGATATGCTCAGTTACATCTGACTTATAAGTGACATGGTTTATGTTTAGACTATGAACCGATCCGCCGCAAGCAATCCTATTCTATCCATGGAAGTTAGTGCTGTGTAACAAGGGTGCAGGCACGCACTATTTCAAGGCTTCAAGGGACATATTTGCTGCCGGCACATGGCATCGTGTCAAATCCAGTGATGGCTAATGATCCACTGGATGAGACACGACAAAACCTCCGGTCAAATATGATTTGGTACACCTTTCGTCTCTATGGGTGTACCGATCCATATTTCATAACTGCAGAGCTTACTGACGACAGACGCCATCGTCCAGCAACCGCAGTGAGCATCCCGCAGTTACACACGTTGCTGTCTCGCTGACAGGTGAAGACAGCACAACTCAAGACACGGCCAGAGGTCTTGCGTGCCGTCTAAAGAGAATCACGGGTCTAAACGCAGATAAGCTAAAGATACACCTGAAAGTGGGAGTGGGACCAAGAGAAATACTGTCTTCAACTGCCGAACGAACCAGCCGGCAGCAAACCTGCACCACCCTTAAAAACCTGTGTGATCAGTTACCCACTTTGAAGAGGCCAAAGAAGCTGGCCAGGTCGTCGTGGGATACCAGCTCAGGCACGGAGACCTGTACGTACACCTGGTCCCCGTGTGTGCAGGAAGAACAGCCCGCCCACGTAGCTGCTGTGCCGGTCGTCCAACCCGCTGACTCTGGTGTGCCTCGCCTTCAGCAGGAAGCCTGAGGAGGCCGGGTACTGGAGGCTGTGCCGTAACACGTAGTGACTGGCCAGGCGGGTGGGGCGGGAGAACGAAGAGGAGGAGTCGACTGCCCCGAGGTCTTCAGCTTCTCTGGGGGCCCGGTTGAAGAGGATCTGGCAGTAGACGAAGTACATACCCTCGCTGTGCACTATAAGCGAGTTGTTGTGGAACTTGAGGCCGCCGCGCACGTGAGACACGGGGCTTTCCTTGGCGACTTCCACCTCTGCATCGTTGTCCATGTGCCGTCTGTCCCACCGACAAGTGTAAGGGTCAGGTTGAGTGTTTTCGTATTGCAGTCAATGGCATGGGTTCATAATTATGTGGGTTAAATGATACATGAATGAAAGATTTCAAGATTACCCCCCCCCCCTCCCCCCCCCCCCGCCCCCCACGGTCCCTGCACATTCCAACACACACAGATAATACGATTGTGAGGCGCGCGCGCGTGTGTGTGTGTGTGTGTGTGTGTGTGTGTGTGTGTGTGTGTGTGTGTGCGTCTTACACACCAGATAAGAAGCCTATCTTAGCATTCAAATCGGGATCAGATGGTATTAATATGTTATATTTCTATCCTTTTTTTGTGCGATTGGATTTTTTTCCCCGTGTATACAAGTAGAGCAGAAACCATGTTATTTGTCCTCTGTCGCGTCAGAAGAAAAGTGAAAGCGTGACACCCTGTTCCAACAGAAAATGAAATCACTGGTGGATGCACGAATGAGCAAATGTGTGTATGAGTGCAGAGGTAACCTTGGTGTGTTTAGCTCAGCTCCTACATCAGCTGATTCATTTTAGCATACCATGACGATTCTCCCTAACCTGGTCAATGTACTTGTTTTATTAACTACGATATCTTCAAAGTCGAGGTGGTGGTGGAGAGTGAGTTGGGGGGGGGGGGGGGGGGGATGGGGGGGGACTCACCATGGGAGATTTGGGGCTTGGCCAGCAGGTGGGCAGACACTGCTTTCTTCCTGATGATGTCATGGTCGCCTCCATCACCTTTGTCGTCATTGTCATCGTCACTGCCCAAAATGTCTACCAAAGGGAGACGAAATTTGGAAATGAAAATGGAAAATATCCATATAACTTCAAAATAAGAAAATGAGTCAGAAAAAAAGAAACAATGTTAAAAACAAAACAAACAAACAAAAACAAAACGAAACAAAACTCCTCAATCTCCATCACACACCGGCCACCCCTCAAAAAATCAGCCTACCAACAGTAATTCTTGCCATGTTTGTTTTTCTAGCATTCTTGTCCTTAAGTATAAAACATCTCCACCTTGATACATATGACAAA
>JADBJO010009652.1:72500-77500 GCA_016801955.1 Conus betulinus
ACACACCTAAAACGCTGAGAAAAAAAAAAAAAAAAGCTTCATGCGTTGCTCCCAGCGATCAAAACACACACCTAAACGCGCTAAAAAAAAAAAAAAAAAAAAGCTTCATGCGTTGCTCCCAGCGATCAAAACACACCTAAAACGCTAAAAAAAAAAAAAAAAAAAAAAAAAAAAAAGCCTCATGCGTTGCTCCCAGCGATCAAAACACACCTAAAACGCTAAAAAAAAAACAGTTTCATGCGTTCCTCCCCAGCGTTCAAAACACGCATAAAGCACTAAAAATAGCTTCCTGCGTTGCTCCCCCCCGGCAATCAAACTCACAAAAAAAAAAAACCCTCTAAAAATAGCTGTATGCATTGCTCCCCAATTATGAAACCATGCATAAAGCACTAAAAAAAAATAAATAAATAAATAAAAGCTTCATTATCTTGCTCCCTACCGATCAGAACACGCAGAAAACACTAAAGGTAGCTTCACCCATTACTTTCCAGCGTTAGGGCGGGCTAAACACCCAGAATAGCGACTAAAATTCGATCTCTGTAATGATTTTTCACCAGATCCACTCCCATGCCCCGCTCCTCTACTCCTCAAAGCACATGCTCATCTAGATAGAATGGGAGACTGACGGACAGATAGACAGATAAAAACACCCCCCTCCACCACCACCACCCTTTCAGAGAGATTGAGTGAGAGAGAATGTTACTGGCATTAGCTTTTTACAGCCTCGGTGCCAAGGGGAATAATTTACAAACAGGCAGTGAAGTCTTCGCGACGAGTAAAGGGGGAAATACTCGATGACATACGTTCACGCGTGCGAGCGTCCACTTACATGGATACTTTAACCATGAGACATTTCCATTTAAGGTAACATTCTACGCGCATGCATACACATACAAACAAACTCCGCCTAAGCTCCCGACTTCGGTTGATAGCTTTTTTGCTGGGGCTTTTAACTTCGCATAACCGGTAAACACACCGCTTTAAATCAAAATTACAATCAACGAAAGTTTCAGTCAGAGAAAGAAAATCAAAGAAACACGTACAGTTAACAAAAGTGATGTCACTGAATTTTGCTATTCAAATTTTCAAACTTGTGTAGTTCAGGAACGACAGCTGCTGCGGGGATAGATGGTCGGGCCTGTCCTATTTGAAATCAGTGGCAGGTCGCAATGACCTGTCACTGCCTCGACCACTCAGGTAGCTGCATGAGACCGATAAACGGACAAGACGAGTAAGTATAGTGTAACTGAAGCTGGCTGAGTTATGACCTAGGTGGTAGAATAAAATACATTGTTGACGCAGACTACATTTGACTTCCGTGGATGACAAAGCAGACACATCTGTTGCCAAAATAGGACATTAAGCAACTGCACTGAATGTTTGTCCGTTATAACAAAGAAAAAAACCCAGCTTGAAACAGAACTTTCAGAACTCCTCCCCCTCACCCCCCCCCCCCCCCCCCCCCCCCGTCCCACACTGCCCAACCTACACCTCCCCAACCCCTACCCTGTCTATCTTTACAGCCGAACTAATAGCAATATTAATGGCCGTAAAGTACATGAATGAATTATCATTTGACTTTTATGGTATTCTCTTCTGTGTAGATTCCAAGTCAGTTCTTCAAGCTTTAGAATCTACAAATTCAAAAAATCGTGCTGAAATCATATCTGAAATTAAAGTACTTATTCACAACCTCATGTCAAGAGGTATAACAGTTAATTTTTGTTGGGTTCCTTCCCATTGCTCCATATCCGGAAATGAATGGGCTGACAGGATTGCTCGAGCAGGTGCAAAAACAATTCTGACAATACGGCTACTATTCATATTCCCTTGAGCTTACACGAAGGATCTCTCTCTTACAAAGGGCTTCTTTTGAAAAATTTGAGGAATACTACAAAGAAAGTGTTCTCCCCCGAATACACAAACCCGACTCTTCTATACTTTGTTGTACGAACTCTCGAGCAAGTAATCTTTTAAAAAGGGCTTCCTCAGTAAATCCAGTAAACCGTAATACAAACATAGGATTATATCCAAGACATAGTAAGCAACTTCTCTCCTTATTATTTCGGTTGAAAACAAATGCATTCAGAACAAAATATGTCAAGAATATTCGATGTGCTTGCGGCGCCCTTGATAATTCTACCACAACGCACGTTCTATACTTTTGCCCCTACTTTGATTCCGATTTGTCAGAATTTAGAAAGGATGCTTCAAAGTGCATATTCCAGGATACCATGTCTCTTTTAAATTTTGTACGAATTCTTATGTTAAGCCCAGTTGGCTCAATCCTGTAATTGCTTTTTCATGATATTTTGTACAGTTGTTTGTTTTTACTTTTGATGTCTTTTTTTTTTTCTTTTTTTTTTTTTTTTTTTTTTTTTTTTTCTTTTTTTTTTTTTACAGCTTAATTCTTACTTAGAATTTCTCCTCATCACATATACGCACACACGCACGCGGGCACGCACGCTGCACACAGACACTCAAAACACACACACACACACACACACACACACACACACACACACACACACACACGCACTCACGCACGCACACACACACACACACACACACACGCGCGCGCGCGCGCACACACACACACACACACACACACACACACACACACCCCTTGTCTAATATCACATTTAGTGAAAAGACGTTAAATTGAAGAACAACTCCCCAACCCCTACCCTCTCTTTCTTGTTCGACGCTTGCCACCGCCCCCCCCCCCCCCCCCTTCCTTCACCCAAACACTTCTTCAGCCCCCCCTATCCTCACCCTGCCTATGCTGTCAAGGATCAACGCTGACGTTAGATACCCGCGGTGTGTGTGTGTGTGTGTGTGTGTGTGTGTGTGTGTGTGTGTGTGTGTGTGTGTGTGTGTGTGTGTGTGTGCGAGCACGCATGTACAAACAAACAAACAAAAGAAAAGACAAACACAGCAGTGAAATTCGCAGTACGAGTACCTTACTTGATTTCCATTACCGCGGCCCATTATTGTTCTAACAGTGTGTGGCCAACACACTTCAGCAGGATCCAGAAATAAAAACCAGGTCATTAAGTGAACAGTTTGTTTCACAAAGACAACAAAGAAAAACAACAGAAAGAAAGAAAAAAAGAAAGAAGAAGAGGCAGACAGACAGAGAGATCATATTTGTTCAGTTTTCAATACTCTGCATTACATTTGTTGCTAACCCATTACGAAGGCTGGTGCATTTGTGTTGTTTTTTTTTTTTATATATACTGATACACATTTCCCGATTAAGATGATGCGGTTTATTGTATTTTTCATGTGATTATCGTTTTCACAAGCATCACTTTTAACTCCAAACAGAATGTCAAATATATTTAAATTCAGTAGAAAGAAACTCGTGGAGAGCGTGGCAGCAGAGAGTCCCTCAGAAGAAGCCCCCTTCAAGAGGGAGGGGGGGGGGGGGGGGGGGACTCTCTCTCTGCTGCCACGCTCTCCACGAGTTTCTTAATCGGGAAATGTGATTATCGTTTTCACAAGCATCACTTTTAACTCCAAACAGAATGTCAAATATATTTAAATTCATAAGGATACCTGACTGATCCTGAATGTAGCATTCAATCTTATTCGAGAATGCTTTGACTAGGGGACAGTTATAAAAAGAAATGGTCTAAATAGTCCACTTCATTTCTGCAACATGGAGCATTTTTGTCATCCACCAGTTTCATTTTATATAACAAAATATTTCTTGGGTGTATGTTATGGACTACTTTTCACTGCAGCTCCCTCAATCTAATTTCTTTCGTAGCAGCATATCCCAATAACCATGTGTCCTTGCCTATATCAAAGTTTAGATTTCTGATCCAAAATCCATGAGCACAAGCTTGTAAGTCCTCAGTCGTCTTTTCTTTGTCTTTTAATATCTTTCTGGTATGTTTTCTAGTTGAAGTGAAACGACTGCAGGCGGAAATCTAACACAATCTTAAATAAATGTCAGCGAACCGCCCAGAGAAACGTGGACAAACGAGTCACAAGACAAACCAACGCGTTTCAAACCTCTTAGGTCTTCTTCAGGTGCAACAAACATGAAACAAATAACGAAAATGCACTTAGCTTTGATCGCTTCTCTGTGTTCAGCGCAAGAAAGAAGGCCTTCTTTCTTGCGCTGAACACAGAAGCGATCAAAGCTAAGTGCATTTTCGTTATTTGTTTCATGTTTGTTGCACCTGAAGAAGACCTAAGAGGTTGAAACGCGTTGTGGTTTGTCTTTGTGACTCGTTTGTCCACGTTTCTCTGGGCGGTTCGCTGACATTTATTTAAGATTTGGTATGTTTTTCGTTTTGAACAATCAACTTAGTAATCAAAGTCTTCCTGTATCCATTCTTCTTGGTAAGGGTGTTCACAAGTCCAGCTTTTTTTTTTTCTCAAGAATACAGGTATTTAGTTTACAAGGGCGTTATATTCAAATAGTACGTTGGCTCTTTTATGTAATACTTTCTCCAGAACGTCCTCGCTGCTCGGAATTCTTGGTGCGTTTCCTTTGATAATGTCCTTGATTCGTTCAATTCCTTCTTGTTTCCAAGATGAAAGACTACACAGCATGGTCTTTGTATTTAATCAGTGAATTATTCCACGGTAGCTGTCATGAACGTTTGATTCATCAGTGTCCTTAGTCAACGTTTTGTGGTCTGAATGCGTGCACAGAATCTCTTGCTAAAATGGGCTATTAATTTGACAACGTGATATTACCACATTTGACGTACAGTTTATGTCAAAGACGCCCATGTTGCTTACAAGGGTTTTTTGTTTGTTTGTTTGTTTGTTTTTTAAAGATGGCATTTGGGAATATAGCTCCAGCGGTCATCTGTTGCTGTAAATAATGTACAAAGCCACTGTAAGAGAAACATTTCTTGTATCTTAAAAATGTTGAACATCTTGACTCCTCCTTCGCTAATATCGGCTTCCATTATTTTCGTTTGTAATTTTTCAAACGGTCTTTTTTTTTTTAATTGGAGCTCTCTCACTGCAAAATA
>JADBJO010009653.1:0-5000 GCA_016801955.1 Conus betulinus
ACATTCAGGACAACAAAATGAAGAATGAGCAATCACTTATCTCACTGATTACCGGCACAAGATGGGCATTGATGAATTCAGCACAAGATGGGCACTGATTGAATTCAGCACAAGATGGGCATTGATTGAATTCAGCACAAGATGGGCACTGATTTAATGCCCATCCTACACCGAATTCAGTGAGGTAAGTGACCGCTCATTCTTCAGATTTGCTGTCCTGAATGATATTTATTTTGCCTGAAGATGACCTAAGAGGTTGAAACACGTTGTGTTTTGTCTTGTGATTCACTTGTTCATGTTTGGCAGATACAGTAGGTACCGGCAGCCTAAGCAAAAACTCTACCCCAGACTGCTCTCATCCTCATGTTTTCATGGTTTTCACATTGCAAATGCTCCGTTGTTTGTGTATGCATTGTTTTGAAAGTAACTGCTTATTAATTAATGATTAAACATTTCTCTAATGAATGGTGTATATTGTCTGTATGTGTAATGAGCGAGTCTTTGCTTATGATTTTTTAAAAATACACTGGTAATTGGCGCTGACCAGCCGCACGTTGCCGATACTTGGCAGTTGGAAAAATGGGTAGGTCAATTCATGACCTCAGCTTCGCCACCCTATTAAGGACACACGCTTAAAATTATCACAGAGTTATTCCTTGGTTATTTTCCTTCAATATGATATAAATTATGTTAATTTTGATGATAGGAAGTGTTTAAACATTTCCACTGAAAACTTTGAAGCAAAAAATTTCTACCTCAAATATTGCACTGAACTATGTGAAGCAAATATATCCACTGGAAAGAACTATTTTTACTCTTTCTAACTTGATTGGTCATTTTCTCTTTGACATCATGGGGAAGCGCAGCTTCCCCTTAAAAGAGCAATAGTCATTGGTAACCAACTTTGGCTGTGGTAAAAATGTCGGAGTGTTCAACCAGCAAGGTGCACACCATGTTCAGTGCTATTCGAAGCGACTGGCAAGTATCAACATTAAAAGTGATATCAAACCATATTATAAGCAAACATAGCACGCATAACAGCTGTCAATTTCGTTAGTTTATGAATCATGTCCTCTGTTCTGCTTAAACTCGTACTATGATCGACAGTGCTTCTGTCACAAGTTACAAGTTGCTAACGCTTGTGCTTTGTTCAGAGTTGATCCTTTGTGGTCGAATTACTAGTATTCCAATCAGCATAATAACATGGCAAGTCAGAGATCATTTTTTAATAGATTCAGTTGTTATGCTAATTAATTTTAGGTTTGGATGACTTGTATTTTACAAATAATGGGCTTACAAAGTTAGAATCATGAAACACACAGGGAGTTAACCAACGTGCTTGTAAATGCGTCGAGCACAAACTAAAGGATCATGTCCATGGAAGAGATTCTGTTTTCGCACTGCTGTTGGTATTGAAAATCATTTGAATAACAAATAAGAAATTTTTTTTAAAAATGAATAAGTGAATAAATGATTAAATAAATGCTTCACAGATCAGCCCTCCCAACTCCCCCCCCCCCCCCCCCCCCACTCCCCAAACTTCTTTCCAAGATTATACAATGATCAAGAAAATGTTACACCAGCTCCTCATTTATCTATTTCATTTATCTAGATTTAAATTGATGAATAACTAAATGTGAATCATTTATATGCTTCTTTCCACATTTCCTTGTCTGCAGTATGCATTTATCTGTGTACATGCATGTGGTAAGGAAGAGTGCAACTGCAAGAGGATGCTAGATGGACCGGATTACATAGTACAGTAATAACTTTTAACTGCGGTGATGCTGTTTTTTTCCTGTTGTTTGCCCCCTGAACATGAGTCGGTGCGTCTACATGCGAGTCAGTGTCCAGTGTGTCTACATGATACTGGGTTTGCTGATTTGCAACATGCCTTTCTGGCAACTGGACGAGGGAGAAGACAAGAAATTTTACAGCCTGTAGACAATTTCATGGTCAAGGAGGAAGACGTGCAGATTGAAGTTCCAGATTTCAGTCTGAATTTCAAAGACACTAGGCCTGGTATCCCTGTAGCAGTGGGGTATGAAAATGATCTTTATGTTGGTTAAGCGCTGGTTACCATCAGCGACTCCAAGGCAGTCATCACTTTCATGTCCCAAAGCCACAAGAAAAGAACAATCTTTAAATGGCCTCAGCCCTCTAAAAATGCAAGAGTTGATGCCAGGTTTGTCATTACCACTGCTTGACTAGGACAACTATCACAGGAAGATTTGGACACTGCCAACAGATCCATTGATGGTTTGTCATTACCACTGGCTTGACTAGGACACAACTATCTCAGGAAGATTTTGGACACTGCCAACAGATCAACTGATGAGCATTCGCAGAAAATATGAGGCTCACAAATGCCTGTGTTTTCTGTGACTGTGAACTCCTGACTCACTGAAGATTGTTGACATGTCTTATGTGCTGACTGGTGGTAGGCAGGCAAGATGGATCATTTGTGCAATGCTGGAACTGAGGGGACGAACAGGAAAGCCCAGGGTGGGAGGAGGGCGGGGAGGTGGGTGGCAGGGAGGAGGTTGTGGTGGTGGTGGTAAAATTTAATATGTAATAAATATACTTCTGTGGTGTTATTTTAAAGATCTCCATCAGCTGAACACATTGCAATTTAAATGTTTTAAATCAGAAGATAAAATTTATATGGATTCTACAGTTGTTCAAATTTTTTAGCACTTTTTGCCTATTTTGCCATTTTGATGAGAAATTCAACAACTCTGGCCTTATGGTATGCCAACATGAACACAGATATAAGCTTCAAATCAAATAGGCTTCATCTACACAATAGCAAGAAATGATCCTGTAATCCTGAAGCTGTTCAGTGAATTAGTTTTACAATAAATTGTTGCTCAACTATGACAGATTTTCAAATTTGGCAAAATGGCAGAAAAGTGGAGAATTTTGTCTGCAGGTTGATGCTAATATCTCTGGTTCTAATAAAGATCAAATCAAAAGATTTTCTGTTGTGTGTATCACTCTCTTTTTTCAAGTGATGTAGACTTTATGTCTTTCTGACTGGTAGGAAATTTTGACCTGCCGGTGCCTAGATACACTACTTAAATTTTTCCTTTTTTTGTCATGAGTTCGTCAGCTGCTCTAGAAAGTTGACTGGGTGGTTTGGTACATGTTAGATTGGGGTGGTAAAAGGTTAATAAAAATATAATTGCACTGGCAACTCACCCAACAAGCCTGTCATGTTAGACCAGTATTTCCACAGCGTTCTGACAGCATGTTCTGTGTAGAACTCGTACACCGGGTCAGACAAGAGACGTGACAGCATGCCAACTCCAGCAGCAGAGTGCCTGGCCCTGTGATGCACGTCTCATTCACACATTTCTCCACTGCTCCCTTCGACAGGTTCACCTGCATGCAAACGGAAGTGAAGGTGAGTGAACATCTACAAAGGCCCGTACCAAATGGCTACCAATTTATTTTTTTATTTTTCTGTCAAAACATAAAAATACCTAATGTGAAATTCAGCCACTCCTTTCACATGCAAAAGTTTCAACAAAAAGTCATCTGTGGAATGAAATTTTCTACATTTTATCAATGAAATGATACCATTTTTTTTTTTTTCTAAAGCAAACTTGGAAAGTAGAACTGATAAAGGAGCAAATCAGATTATCTTTACGGAAAAAAAAAAAAACATTAATGGATGGAACTGTGACAATTTATTTGGGTTGGACAGCAGTTTATGAAGCGTTCATAGCCATGAGCACTGACCTTGTAGACACCTAAATGCCAGAGTGACTTATGACAGGAACCACTAAACTTGCTGTTGATAAAGAACAGACAGAAGAACATCCCAACAGATCTGTCCAAAATGTAAGCAAAACCACTATTCTGTCATTACAAACCCTAGAATGAATTCTGCAACACAACCTGGGTTTGAAAAAAAAAAAAAGCAAAAAAAAAAGAACAAACAAAAGTTAACTGTCAGAAAAAACAAAAAAAAAAACAAAAAAAAAACAGGTGGTCGAATGTTACGCTGCCTTTTGTCTCAATGTTTGGGCCACATGACTTAAAATGCCTGTGTGATGTGAATAAAGGTGATGATAGACACCATTCACTGCATTCCCAATATGCGCATGAATCAGACGCAGGCATCTGCTGATATGGAGAGACCACTTCCTATGCAGCCAAATTTCCATATTTAGAGGCGGCTTTTTTCTTTCTTCTTTCTTTTTTTTTTTCCCCATCAACATCACACTGGACGTGTCATGGCTGATATTCTACCTAAGAAGTCCAAACTCACTGCTCACAACTTGCATGGGAACTCTTTCCTCACAAAATGATGACGTCAATATATGACCAGCCCCCAGCTGTCAGCACTGAGCAGAACTCATTCAGCACTAGACTTCACAAGGCCAAGGTCACTACAACTTACCTGGCTGAGCAGTGGGTCCCAGTTCTCCCCCCATCCACCCTACAGTCATGTCCTGGCCCCTGGCCACTTTCACTTGTTCCCTTTAGGGAAGCAGAAGCTGGCTGGATGGAAATGTTCACAAGTCCAAGACCCCTTAAAAATAGTGCTTTAAGAGTTCCACATGTTCTTCTCTGAGACCAAAAAGGTATTTGAATAATGGCTGAGAGGCCCATGACTGGAAGGGGCTGGCAAAGAGGAGGACTTCAAAGGATGGTGAGAGCTACAGGCAATTTTGATTGTTGGTCGCCAGTCTACAACCCAAGGCCAATACAGCTATAATGATGGGCTCTCGTAACAGTTTTTGATGAAAAACCCCATAGGAGTAAATGCAGGGTGTGTGTGTGTGTGTGTGTGTGTGTGTGTGCGTGTGTGTGCGCGCGCGCAAGTGTGTGCATGCGTGTGTGTGTACAAAACAGCATATTTGTGTCGATGCCCATGTGCACTGAACGCGCATGCATGCATGCACGCACATGTGCATGTGCGCCTGAGAGAGAGAGTGCCTGCATACATCATGCATATGCGCAAGCACATGATTCATGAAGCAGTTTATTTA
>JADBJO010009653.1:7500-19721 GCA_016801955.1 Conus betulinus
TTAACATTAACAGTAATAGAGATTTTACAGGGGTCACTTTAAGCCAGCAGTACCTGGTAACATACTCTGTCAGCCCCATCCTGGGGCAAGAAAGCTGCAGTCTCACAATGACCAGAAGAGTTCATATACAATGGCGCAAAACAGCAGAGATGATACCCTCCTCTGATTTTCAAAACCCAAGATGATTTTTTCTTTTTTTTTCAATCCATATATCATGTGTCAAGGGTATTCAGTACAATGATCAAACACACTTGAACTAAAGTCACGCTTGAAAGAAAACTGAAGATTCATTTACTGAAATAAAGTTGAATGACTGATAAAGAATATAACTGGTGAACACTGAAAATAAAGATGCTGAATATATAAATGAAGAAACAAAGTTCTATGTGGAAAGTACACAAAAGGAGATGCAGAAACTTGAACCGAATTATGATGTCAAAAAAAAAAAAACCGGAATACTGAACAAGACTGAATTAAACAACGTCCACACTTTCTAACACACTGGCACAGCCATCCCAAACCTCTGATAAACAACAACCGCTTGATGACGTCTTCCATAGCAATACCTAACACTAATTGACGCAAAACTTGGAATTGAGTCACTTGGAACAGATGGAATAGTAAAAAAAAGACATGATAATATAAACTACAGTTCAAACAATGGTGAAAATGGATTTAAATGAAATACTCATTTCAAAGCGGACATCATGACAACACTGATAAGCACACAACACTGATAAGCACACACACACACACACACACACACACACACACACACACACACACACACACACACACACACACACACACACACCGAGGAAAAAAGATTTATAATGAAATCAAATTCTGTGATTGTTCTTGCCCTGTTCTCATTGTGAGTCTGTTTCCAATTTCTTGTCCATATCTTGGCCCATAGTAAATTCATCTTAAAGTTGTTGGCATCGCTAAAATCATCTCAAAGTTGTTGGTATATCTAAAATAATGGACATTCATGTTTGATCTGCCACTATGAAAATGTTATTGATACTATGGGGCTCAGAAGGCTGTTTTCTGCTTAAGGTGGATGGGAACAGACAACACTGAACACCTCTAGAGTGACTCAGAAGCAGTGTAGTCTTTCTTCTTAAGGTGGATGGGAACAGACAACACTGAACACCTCTAAAGTGACTCAGAAGCAGTGTAGTCTTTCTTCTTAAGGTGGATGGGAACAGACAACATTGAACACCTCTAAAGTGACTCAGAAGCAGTGCAGTCTTTCTTCTTAAGGTGGATGGGAACAGACAACACTGAACATCTCTAAACTGACTCAGAAGCAGTGTAGTCTTTCTTCTTAAGGTGGATGGGAACAGACAACACTGAACATCTCTAAAGTGACTCAGAAGCAGAAGCAGTGTAGTCTTTCTTCTTAAGGTGGATGGGAACAGACAACACTGAACATCTCTAAAGTGACTCAGAAGCAGTGTAGTCTTTCTTCTTAAGGTGGATGGGAACAGACAACACTGAACACCTCTAAACTGACTCAGAAGCAGTGTAGTCTCTTTCTTCTTAAGGTGGATGGGAACAGACAACATTGAACACCTCTAAAGTGACTCAGAAGCTGTGTAGTCTTTCTTCTCGGGAGTTACCTCATGACAACCTATTACTGATTGCTCTCTGTGAAGATTTTAAAAAACTGTATTAAGACAAAAAAAAAAAGACAGAAAAAATCATTTAGATAAATGCCACAATATACAGACATTCTGCCACATGAGCACAGAGACATGGCAGAATGGATAGTTGGTGTCCACCTTGTACAGCCGTTTCAGGGGAAAAAGACAAAAAACATTTCCTGAACAAAGACATAACCACAGTCCAGAAAGAAAAAAAAAGTTTACCAAAGACGAGAAGTGTTCAAAAGCTGAGTCAAAAGACTGACAGTGCTAAACCCCAGCATCCCAATGAACACAACATCAAACTAAATACTACACAGCAGCTCTTTGGTCAAGACACCTCAACTCATGACAAAATACAAATGAAAACTCAAAACAAGGTGCAAAATAATGCTTATCAATACACTATATGAAACAGACCAGCAAGTAAGAAAAAAAATGACATATTTGTCTCCCTTAGACATCACAAAGAATATCCATAACATGCACAAAACAATCCTCCCCACAGTCGGCTGTCAGCATTAGATTGTTCTTCTTTTCTTCAATTTGATAGTCGTATATTGATCGTGGTTCAAAATGTAGTAATTTTAAACTCTAATTCCATGCACAGATAATAAGTACAGGAAAAGTATTTTGAAGCCTGTGTGTGTGTGTGTGTGTGTGTGTGTGTGTGTGTGTGTGTGTGTGTGTGTGTGTGTGTGTGAGATGTGCTACTTTGAGTGAGTGAAATTCAAATGATTTGGAGAGTTTTGGGTTTTTTTAAGCATTATTTACATATCATGAGCCAAGGAAGCAACCTTGCGCTGCAGCAAGTTTTACATGTAATCATACTGGTATATCCTTTTAACAAATAACTCTAAAAGTATTGATACAAAGTCATGTAAACTTACAGAGTTGTTGAAAATAAACTCAACTACAATACAGTTCAGTTTTATTTTGCATTTTATCACAAATGCAATAACACAACCCATGGGAATATCAAGTACTAAAGAAGTCATGAAGGATCTGTTTCAGCCCCTATTCATCAGGGAACCAAGCACAGGAAAACGAAGTAACAATGAAAAATGAACATGTTTAAATCTACACATATTTCTGTAACTGAGAGCCCCTGTTTATGTTCCAATCCAGAGTAATGGCAGTTTTAAGAAAAGCAGCCCCATTTTTTTTTTTTTTTTTTTTTTTTTTTTTAAGATGAATGGCCCAAACACCGAAGGCTGGATAGTATACACATGCAGCCACCATGTCAAGGCTGAAAGGTTAAACTAACCATTGCCCTGCACCTGATGCTGAGTGTTTACATTGGTGGTTCTGCCTTATTCTGCAGTTTTCTCCCATCTCAAGTCAGCAAAATGGAGATCCCAATGAACAAGTATCAGAGACACCTACCTGTGGATGGGGGATGCCGGTGGCGGCAGAGTCAAAAGCAGGCAGCAGTCGGAAGGCCAGGTCGTGGGCCATGGACAGCAGCTCTCCATCGTAGTCCGTTGGAGCCATGGCTGCTGGGGATCCAGGATGATCAGGTGCGCTGACAGCAAGGAACCCAGTACCCTGCCAAACCAACAGAAGGCCTGTCAGTGCCAGCTGCCACAGTCAATGGTTACAGCAGCACAATGGCTGGGAACTTGTGGGTTTGAGTCCCATCAGATTTATTTATAAACCCTGTCAGTGCCAGCTGCCACAGTCAATGGTTAAGGCAGCACAATGGCTGGGAACTTGTGGGTTCGAGTCCCATCAGATTTATTTCTTGTCCAATTTAACATCTCTGTATGCAGTGTTCAATGTAAGCTGGATCAGAAAAGGCACCGCGGAACACAACGCAAAATAACCCAGCAGCAGTGCAGCATCTCTTCTGGTGGGTGCCTCTTGACGACCCAATGTCAGAAGTTCCCCAAAGAGTCTGTGGTGATAGTTTCGTAGGAAGGGTTGAAGCAGGCAGCAAGTGTGCCACAGAGAGACCACAGATGATATAACACCAACAGACAAACAAATGAAAAAAGAAAGAAACAAGGGATAAAAAAAACAACAACAAAACAAAGCAGAAGGCACAGACAGTTTTCCCCAAAACTTTTCTTTCTTTTAAAGATCAATGTGTATGGCTCGGCTCGAGGAGGAAAAGGAGAGGGGGGGAGGGGGGGTGATGGGTGGCAAACGTGTTAGATTTAATATTTGATAGAATATGTTTTTACACTCACTTTACTGGAATACACTATAGCCAAAAAAAGAAAAGGAAAAAAAAGAAAACATTTTGTCATGACAGTTGAAAGAATCAGTACATTATCCACTCTTTCATAGACTTTGTACCTTTGCACCTTTGACACCAGCCATCTCATCGGAAAGGAGTCTGCGGTCTTAAAGAGGCAGTAAAAATACCTCACAATAATTCAATGTGGAAATTTCCTTCAGGATAAAATTCCACTTTGAAGTTCATAAAAGACCAGTGATGACCTCCCTTTCAACTTTCTCTCCATGTCCACACTCTTGTTGAAATTAGAGTCAGCTGGTTCACAGGAAGTTTCCAATGGATGGATGCGCTCGCGCTCTCCAGTGTGGAACGCCTGCTTTTGTAATGATGATTGTTGTCAGTGGATGCTTAGCAAGTAGTGTTGGGAGATGTTGGGCACCGTCATGGTGGATCCTACAACAGGCACCACCACAGTGACTCCACAGCTCTGTGTTCTCCTCGTCTTCTGCCTTGCCTTATGACCTGATACCTTTACCACAGGCAGTCAGGATGCTTGGAAAAAAACTAGTTTGTTGTTTTAGCTTCCCAGGTACTTTTCTTTGAGATCATTACTGGCAAGTCATACAGAAATAAAATAAATCACTTTCTTTTTTTCAAAACATCTTGTATTTTGACGGTTTGATCTGAAACTTAAAATAGCAGATAAAGAAATTATTTCATTCATACTTTCGAAACACTGAACAGAAAAATGTTTTATATATTAAAGGCTTTTATTCTTTGGAAGTGAACATACATATTCACATTTGTTCTATTAAAACCAGGAGCATAGTCGCATCGCCAAAATCTGGAATACCATCAAACAAGAAAGTTTCAAGTGGCTTCTGGACACTTACTCTAGGCACGTAATCTTTCCTACTCGACTGAGCACAAAGCAGACCACAAGGCCTGCCATGGACAAAGATGAGATTGAGACCTAGCACATTATGGAGTCCCCACACATCCTGCCAGCCCTAAGCAAACCTACTGTTATTGGTGGGATCAGCTGATGTGGACTAGACTTTACATCTGTGGCTGTGATGCACAGCCAGTCACTATTCTGTGTCCTGGTCTGTGAGCGCTGAGAAGTCTTCATTTACTACCTGTTTACAGCAGTAGAAAACTGAGTGAGCACTGCCTCAGTAGCATGGTTTGGAAGAGACCTTCAGACTGAGCCCCCTTGAACATGAGTCTCTTTTACTGAGCTGAAGTAAATACTGCCAATGAGCTGTGAGGTGCATTCAATCATGCTGAATTGTGATCATTACAACTGTAAATCCGTAAAGCCAAAAAACAGACACAGCTTGGGCAAACACTGTGTCCACCCCCCCCTCCCCCCCACACCCTTCTATCTCAGCCCTTTTCATGCAGACATGTACCACACATAAACACACTAACATTTTCACAATGAAAGCAAATACCCATATATATATATATATATATATATATATATATGAGAGAGAGAGAGACAGAGAGAGACAGCGACAAAGAGACAGAAAGCATAGACAGACAAAGAGAGACATAGAGAGAGAGACAGAGACAAAGAGACAGAAAACGCAGACAATGGGACACAGAGAGAAAACAGTGATACAGGAAGACAGAGACCTAACACCCAATCATTGTATCAAAACATCCTCATCAACAGACTGTCAATGCCATGACACCAATCATTGTATCAAAACATTCCTCATCAACAGACTGTCAGTGCCATGACACCAATCACTGTATCAAAACATTCCTCATCAACAGACTGTCAATGCCATGACACCAATCATTGTATCAAAACATTCCTCATCAACAGACTGTCAATGCCATGGCACCAGTGAAAAAAACCCTACATCAATCATTGCATATTCATGAACCATGCAACACTCACACACACTCCACCATTTCCCTCAGCAAATTTCCTACCAGCTGTTGACATTCCTACAGACATCTATGTAGAACACATACACACTCACACTCACACACACACACACACTCTCTAAACACACACAACTGACCAATAATGCTTGTCCTTCCCTCTTTCCATTTGTTATATTTTTCCATCTTTAGTGCATGTTTGTGTGTGTGTGTGCGCGTGCGCGCATGCACAGGTGTGTGTGCATGTGTGTGTGTGCAGGTGTATGTGCAGATGTGCGAGTGTGTATTTCTGAATTATCCAAGAATAGTTTCCTTTTATACGAAGCCCAGACAAACATTAACATGTCATAAAATTAACAGAAACATATATCCACACAAGTTTGCCATACAATGTAAATCAAAGGCCAACTATTGGTTGAAATAAATCTTCCAAGCTAAAAGACATGATACACAGACAAGACATGATACAGAGACAGAAAGACATGATACAGAGACAGAAAGACATGATACAGAGACAGAAAGACATGATACAGAGACAGAAAGACAGGCAGGCAGGCAGACAGACAGACTCCAGTCACCACAACATTCCCTGTCAACACACTGTCACATGAATCACTTCAGTGACAAAGCAGTCCTAACACGTCAAACACTTCAGTGACAAAGTCCTAACACATCAAACACTTCAGTGACAAAGCAGTCTGAACACATCAAACACTTCAGTGACAAAGCAGTCCTAACACGTCAACACACTTCAGTGACAAAGCAGTCCTAACACATCAAACACTTCAGTGACAAAGCAGTCTGAACACATCAAACACTTCAGTGACAAAGCAGTCCTAACACGTCAAACACTTCAGTGACAAAGCAGTCCTAACACATCAAACACTTCAGTGACAAAGCAGTCCTAACACATCAAACACTTCAGTGACAAAGCAGTCCTAAACACAAACACTCAAACACTTCAGTGACAAACAAAGCAGTCCTAACACATCAAACACTTCAGTGACAACACCATGAGCTCTCTTACCAGCAGCTACCATTCCCACAAACAGCACCACCACAGACAGACAGACAGACAAACCATCACAAAATGTCATCTCCAGTCTTGCACATTATCTATTCCTGAAGAACACTGGAAGTTCCCCAAGTGCTCCCTCAACAACAAACCAAGACCAATGAGCTCCCAACAAAACCAAGACCAGCAGGATCTCCCAACAAACCAAGACCAGGATCCCCCACAAACCAAGACCAGGATATGCTAACAAACTAAGAGACCAGGACCTCCCAACAAACCAAGACCAGGATCTCTCCTACAAACCAAGACCAGGATCTCTAATACCAACATCAAGTCTGCCTACTTTGTGGAGCTCAAACTCGGAGGATAACACCAGCAATAAGCACCAAGAAAGAGCAGGCACTTTCCATCAACAACCATGTGTGGAGAAACATGCACTAGTTTCATACCATTGGCAACAAAGACCTTTGCCAGGGAACTGACCTGATGCCTGGAGATGCTGATATTTAATGAGGAAGAGCAGCTTACAGTTCTGCTCTGCAGACCTCCCACCTACACCCAAACAAGCCCTGACACCAAGTCCCCAAGGCAAAAGGAAAAGAGGTCTAGAAACCAAGACAAAATGAAGTCTTAGGATCTTGAAGTGCACAGCATGTGGCTGGGGAGGTATGGGGGATATAGGGGGAGGGGGGGGGGGGGGGGGGGGCTTCCTTGCAGCCAGTAGGAGACAAAACCAGGACACAGAGGTAAGGAGAACCTCTTTTAGAAATCTATGCCCCGCACAGAGCAAATATTGGAAGTTTAGATATTGTATTCCCTTTTAAGTGCTGCAGATCTTTTCTAAATCAGACACATGATGTCAGTGCACAAAATCTTTTTCAATTAAAAAAGTTATGCATTAGATTAAACATGTGCAGCTTTCACATGTACTCTACAAAGTCTCCATGGAAGCTATGTACCAGCCATTTTCTTTATAGAACAGAAAAAAGAAAGAAGGAAAGAACAAAAAAGCAAATTACATGAAACTGAAATCTTTTCATTCATTAGATGAGCGCCCACATATTCAAAGCCTCCCCGAATCCCAAAATGAGCGAGCACAGATTCCAATCCAGCTAAAATCAATGCTCCACATCATTTGTTTTCATTCTCCACTACACAAACCATTACAATCTGACGTCCCTCTGACTTTGAAGTGACAAGGTCACACATATAAAAGAAAACAATGGAGTGGGAGAGGAGGTGCTGGGCACCAGGGAGGGGGGGGGGGGGGGGGGGGGGGGGGAGTGGGAGATACGCCAAAACAACTTACAAACAGATGTCACGCACCTGATGATGTTCAAAACTGACGTTGTCAATCACCAGCTGGAGATCTGGCTGAAACTCGCTGGCATTCCCCATCACCTGATCACACAAAAACATTACCTGTACCCGTGAAATCAGCCAAGCATTTCTAACAAATTTTGATGTGAAAGCTAGAAAGAATGCTGCTGACAATGCTAAGCATCATTAAAATACTCTAGAAGCTGGACAACTTGAAGTTTGCGTTTCCTATGGTGATCATTTTGAGTTCATTGGTCAGTGCTTTCCATAGCATGAGAATGACTTTAAATCCACAGTTGGAGTACAAACGTATTCTCTCATTTTGTCTTTCAACATGAATCTAGTGACAGAGAATGGATGAAAGAAGTCACTCCCATCAACGTATTCTCTCATTTTGTCTTTCAACATGAATCTAGTGACAAAGAATGGATGAAAGAAGTCACTCCATCAACATATTCTCTCTCATTTTGTCTTTCAACATGAATCTAGTGACAAAGAATGGATGAAAGAAGTCACTCCATCAACGCATTCTCTCATTTTGTCTTTCAACATGAATCTAGTGACAAAGAATGGATGAAAGAAGTCACTCCATCAACGCATTCTCTCATTTTGTCTTTCAACATGAATCTAGTGACAAAGAATGGATGAAAGAAGTCACTCCATCAACGCATTCTCTCATTTTGTCTTTCAACATGAATCTAGTGACAGAGAATGGATGAAAGAAGTCACTCCATCAACGTATTCTCTCATTTTGTCTTTCAACATGAATCTAGTGACAAAGAATGGATGAAAGAAGTCACTCCATCAACGCATTCTCTCATTTCGTCTTTCAACATGAATCTACTAACAGAGAATGGATGAAAGAAGTCACTCCATCAACGTATTCTCTCTCATTTTGTCTTTTAACATGAATCTAGTGACAAAGAATGGATGAAAGAAGTCACTCCATCAACGTATTCTCTCATTTCGTCTTTCAACATGAATCTACTAACAGAGAATGGATGAAAGAAGTCACTCCATCAACGTATTCTCTCATTTTGTCTTTTAACATGAATCTAGCGACAGAGAATGGGTGAAAGAAGTCACTCCATCAAAGCATCTTTTCACTAAAGGGTACATTATTTTAAAGTCATCTGTCAACTGATTTTTGTGACCACCATCCTGTGTATTTATGGTTAATAATAAAAATATTTCTGCACAATGTTTTAAATCCTCAATTCTGACCCCTAAGCCCCTTTACGTTAATGTCCATGTTGTTCCAAATCAGCTTCAAATGACCTATAGTTGATTTTGTGGGGACTGGTCACATAGTAACATAACTTTCTTTCATCAGACGCAAAATCTGTAAAATAAAAAATCCAAGAAATCACTGTGAAAAATATGCTTGTTTTCAATTGGCAGTATCTATGAATAACGCGTTTAGAATCAGATGAAAATTGTGAAGAATAAAGAATACAGTTTCCTTTTGAACTCTGTGTTGTTTATTGTGTTTTCAATAGACGGTACGATGATTGTTTTATTCCAAATACACCCATCCGTTCACACGAAAACGAAGCGCGTCACACATCCCGAAACGTCACAGGCGCCATTTGGCCGAGCGTTCGAACTACACTGTGTCGAAAATCAACACATACAATGTGTTCATTCCATTCACTGGCATTTAAATAGGTCAGAATACAAGAGCATGTTTCAAGCTTTATTTCAGTCTATTTTTCTTTTGGTACGATGCGTTTAAATTGATTAAAATTGATTAGAATCGAAGTTTTTATGAGGCTTGTTACAAGTGTTGTCTTTCCAGCGTCGTTGCTAAAAAAACTTGCGAAAAAAAATACACACATTAACGATGCGCTAGAAAGGCCGTTCTCTCCTGCATTCATTGGTGTATCAAGCTAAGCGATTGGTTGAATGCTCGCAAAGCGCAAGCCAATCAAAGCGAAGGTACCAAATGCAAACATTTGCTCCTTGTCGAAGATTTCAACAATGGCGGAACGAAGCCCAGATCCGACAATGACCGAGTCGAATGCGCTAATCGTTGTTGAATTGCAAGACGCATTTGGTAAGATACCGCATATAATAACAAACGAGAACATAAATGAAACGATTCAATTATTTTAATTCGCTTAATACTGTGCCAATGCTTAGTTATTTTGTTCGTAATTCAGCCGGTGTTTGTCAAGATTAAACAGGTCGGAAAAGTCCCACGCGTTGCGCGCCGTTCGAAGCGATCGTATTTTTTTTTAAGACAAACTAATGAAAATAGATATCAGTAATGGGCTTCACTTATGTCGATTCATGTATTTGTGAACTGGTTACTGATTCCAATACACGATTACAGAGAAAATCGTAGTTAAAAACACCTGTTTGAGACAGATATTCGAACCGAAAGCCACAACCGCGCTCATACAAGACGGTCCGAGGCTTTGAATTCTGAAAGTACTGTCTTCTGATAATGACCATCAATCGAAACACCGATCGTTACTGTCATACTCGGTGTGGAAAGCGTGTTTGGTGGTATAAAAAAGAGAGAGAGAGAGAGAGAGAGAGAGAGAACAGAGTCTGAAGTTGAACAGTAAGGAGGGGTGTAGTGGGGGTTGGGGTATGGGGGAGGAGGGGGGGGAGGGGGTGTGTCACTGTTGAGTCAACCCGACTCAACGAAGTTTAGCTTAGCAATCTAATTTTTTTTTTCCCTAGTGTATTTGAAATTTCTGTAATTGAACTGTATGGATTTGCTTTCTCCCCCCCTCCCCACCCCTCCCCTCCTTACTGGCAAACACAGCAAGGCTTTGAAACACTTAGTGATTACTTTCAAGTAAACTGCTAGAATACAACTACAGTAGCATTGCATTGCCAAGACATTACATTGTTGTGACAGTAGTAACATTTATGATATTTTTTGGTGATTGTATGTTTGTATGCTCCACAGTTATGTATATTGCTGTAACAGCACAAACATGCTGAATAAACAGAGTGGTTGATAAAAAGGTACAGTCCAAAATAAAGTTAAATCTTTCTTTAATTCTATCTTTTGTTAAAAAAAAAGCATTATAATGCATATTTATGTTCTTTTACATTCACAATGATTAAATCAACAAGTTCATTCAAAATCATAATGATGAAATACTTAACATGTTATTGGCAATGCTTAAATCACACCCTGTCGACAAAATAATGTGTTGCAGAGGATGTACCTTTTGTTTACAAAGAACATGCCATATATTTTTGCTTACAAAGAACAACAGATACTAAAATTAATTATAAGGAATGGACAGAGAGCAGTAAACCACACACACACACACACACACACACACACACGCACCACATATCACACAATGATGAAAGAAACAGACAGGGAAATTTACATAAAAGCATGCACTCATAGTTAAGATAAGTGGTCCTATGCCATGGTTTAATTTTTGTTCTAGTAATTTCACACACACACACACACACACACACACACACACACACACACATATTGCACAATGATGAAGAAACAGGGAAATTTACATGAAAGCATGCACTCACAGTTCAATTAAGTGGTTCAGTTCCATGCTTTAATGTGGTTTTTTTTTTGTTTGTTTTTCAGTAATTACACACACACACACACACACACACACACACACACACACACACACCACCACATGATATCGCACAATGATGAAACAGACAGGGAAATTTACATAAAAGCATGCACTCGCACTTCAGCTAAGTGATCCTGTGCCATGCTTTAATGTTTTTTTCTTTCCTTTCCTTTTTTTTTTTTTCTTTAACTGAGAAAATGCATCCACATTTTTCATATAATTTGTTTAACCTTTGCCAGAGCTTGTGGGTGAAAAATTACCCAGACTGTCATTTAGATCTTCAAAACTAACTCAGTTTTCATAATATGTAACTAAGTTTTATGACTTTGTTCATTATGTACTTGTGCTTGCCCCCATTAAATATTGTGGTGTTTGGGTGGTAGATAAAGGAGAAAATAATAAAAGCTTATAATCCTTGTCAGATACTGTGGGTGGCATGTCACCCATACCAATCAAAGAAGCATTCTCACATGCCAGAGCTTGTGGGTGGCTGGTCACCCATAACCTTCATATAGGCCACAGCCTTTACCTAACATGCCAGGGTTCGTGGGTGGTTGGTCACCCAAAACCTTTATATA
>JADBJO010009653.1:21911-76911 GCA_016801955.1 Conus betulinus
TCCACCTAACAGTGACCTTAGACAGTATGTAAGTGATATGAGTGTGTGTGCATGTGGTGTTTTTAGGGTGTATGCATGTGAACGGTTGGTGTTGATTTTGGGCGTACGTAGGTATGTATATGCAATTAGGCCTAGATAAAATAAATAATAATTAAAAAAACAACCAACAACCAACCCCCCCAAAAAAAAAAAACAACAAAAACCTCCACATCACTGAATCCAAAACATTAAAAGAAATACTAAATAAGCAACTACCACCAAGATGGGAAAATAACATAGATGTTAAAGTAAATGGCCAACTGGGCTCTTAATCAGTTAATCAGTCAAAAATGTTTGATTCATTGGAGATGACGTCTTCAAAGATTGACTTTGACGGTTCAGTGTTCAACAACCAAGCAAGTATGTAGGGTTTCATTCTATCGCACAAAAAAGTAGATAGAACGGAGTGATTTGCTGGCCACAAATACAAGTCACATGTTTACAGAATTTGGTTTTAAAGGTATCAAGCCTCAATCTAAAATTCAAACTTTTTAAAATCCAGTCTTGGTAGCGATTCTTGATACCTGTTTTATTGTTTGATATCTTGTTAAATAATATCCCCTTTTTGTTTCTGGTGCCTTTTCGCTTATCTGAAATAGAGTTCCAGGATACATCTTTTTAAAGACTATAAGTTTTCTCATGTAAGGATAAAGGAATGCATATCTTTGTTAAATCAGTCTCAATGATAGCAGCCTTTTTTGTTAATTGGTCTACCCTTCATTCGCAGATAATCCACAGTTTGATGGAACCCAACAAAATCGACGTAGGAACCACGTAAATGGAAAAAATGAATGAAGTGGTAGACTTCTGATGAGAGTTCTGCTCTCACACTTGTATTCGACAATTTTAAAGCTTGTAGGACTGATTTTGAATCAACACAAAGTAGTATTTGAAATACAGGATATTAGAAAATCAAAAAGAAAGTTTAATGCCATAATAATGGCAACAAGTTCCACAGTAAATATGGAAATATTCTTACTAAGGTGGTAACCTTTCTCTATTTTTAAGGATGGAATTATGAATGCTGAACTAGACAAATGATTGTCTAGTACAGAACCATCTGTATAGATTTTAAGGTGATTTATATAAATTTTCATTTATATGTGATTTAACATACGTTGGCAGCAAGGGTCCATCACTTTTTCTTAAACTTGTATAGTCTATGTCATAATTTGTTCTACTAAGTTCCCATTCTGGGATAGTGCTAAAAGACACCCTAGGAGCTACGCTTTGAGGTGCAGCCTACTTTTGTAAATAAGTCAGATGTGTATGAGGCTATCAATTTTAGAGAATCAATGTTTTGTGCCCATTTAAGAAAATTTATTTCTGATTTAATTCTGTTTCACTGGTATTAAGATTTTGTAGTGTATGACATCTTACAATATATTTTGCACATGCAAGTTTCATATTTTCTTCAAAAGGCAATATTCCGATCTCCATATAAGTTCTTAAAGTTGATGTATGAACCGGGACACCAAGAGCTATCTTGTAAGCTTTACTATCGATACTCTGCAACTTTTTAATTTACACATTTTGGGGCTGAAAAAAAAAGTTTCCTGGGCATAGGATAAATGCAGTCCATAAACACAAAAGCTGCTGTAGCTGCCAACACTAAGTGTGAGATAAAGGTGTCTGTTCTATCGACAGACAGACATGGAAGCTGCCAACATTACTTGCAACATCTGACATAAAACAAACCTACAAAACAAGAATGATGGCAGCTCTATCATACTGTCCTATCCACAGAAAGGCGCCAAGAGCTGCCAATATCACTGGAAGCAGACTTGTTCTTGGCAAACACAAACGCTATGGCAGGTGCAATCATTATGTATATCTGTACCCAACACACAAATGCTATGGCAGGTGCAATCATTATGTATATCTGTACCCAACACACAAAAGCTATGGCAGGTGCAATCATTATGTATATCTGTACCCAACACACAAAAGCTATGGGAGCTGCCACATTCTATGAGGAGGATGACTGGATACTGAGAGCAGTGCAGCCATTCCAGCGTTTTCTGTAACCACTTTCTCCAGCCCCTTGCTGAAATGCACAGTGTGGATGACCGACTGATGCTCTGTGGGCACCTCATCAGCTGTCTTCACTGTGGAGTGTCCTTGGCTGACTTTCTGCTGGAAATATCTGCAAGGAGAAAAACTGATGTGTTTACATACTGCAAGGAGAAAACCGATGTGTTTACATACTGTAAGGAGAAAACTGGTATCTTTACATACTGCAAGGAGAAAACTGATGTGTTTACATACTGCAAGGAGAAAACTGGTGTGCTTACATACTGCAAGGAGAAAACTGACGTGTTTACATACTGCAAGGAGAAAACTGATGTGTTTACATACTGCAAGGAGAAAACTGGTATGTTTACATACTGCAAGGAGAAAACTGACGTGTTTACATACTGCAAGGAGAAAACTGATGTGTTTACATACTGCAAGGAGAAAACTGGTATGTTTTACATACTGCAAGGAGAAAACTGACGTGTTTACATACTGCAGGAGAAACTGATGTGTTTACATACTGCAAGGAGAAAACTGGTATGTTTACATACTGCAAGGAGAAAACTGACGTGTTTACATACTGCAAGGAGAAAACTGATGTGTTTACATACTAACTTCAATAAGGTTTATGCACACTCTTTCTCAAAACACACACACACACATGCACGCACGCACACACAGGCACACATACATGCACGAACACACACACACACACACACACACACACACACACACACACACACACACACTTTCAGTGGCAAGACCCAATAATAAAGAGAAAAGAGCAAAATAAATTAAACAAGGATTTAAAGCAAGCAGATCAATTCATATTTCTTATTTTAGAGTTTGCACAATATTTACTTACCTCCACAAACAAACAAAAAATACATTCAATAAACCACCTAACAGACAAGACTGGCCAGAATCTAAAACCTCTGAAACATGAACAGGCTTACAGGCTGAACTTCAAATCATCGGGAAGACGTGCAGGAATATCACAATCTTTGTTGTACATGTCTTTAGACAAATCCTTCAGCTGCTCTGCGTCCACGGTGTGTGTTTTGTTCCAGAAATGAGTCATGCAGTTCCAATTCTTCCTCTGCAGCCTCTGAAACATCATCCCCAAAACGTCATATGGCTGCTCTGTCTCCATGGCAAACTTCACAACCAAATTGCTTCTATTCAGTGGTCAGTGATGTCATGAAGAAATTGGTCTGTGTCAGAGATGCTGGATTGTATTCTTATTGTCTGTTTGTTTGATTTTGTGTATCTCTTGCAGACATGGAAAGTCATCAGAGCAGTGTTGTTTTGAGAAACTGCATATCCATTATTTGTGATGACTGAAGAAGACTTTTGATGAAAATTCACTAGTTATTTACTGTATTAGATATGCATTACTCTACACTCTGTTTTGTGAGTTTCTTTGTATTTTGGCTTGATTTCAGTCCTGCTAAAGTTTGTTTCAGTCTTTAGTATGTGTGACCTGTGTGTGTGTGTGTGTGTGTGTGTGTGTGTGTGTGTGTGTGTGTGTGTGTGTGTGTGTGTGTGTATAAGAGAGAGAGAGAGAGAGAGAGAGAGAGAGAGAGAGAGAGAGAGAGAGAGAGAGAGAGAGAGCCTGTGAGTGTGACCCTGTGTGTGTGTGTGTGTGTGTGTGTGTGTGTGTGTGAGAGAGAGAGAGAGAGAGAGAGAGAGAGAGAGAGAGAGAGAGAGAGAGAGAGAGAGAGAGAGAGAGACAGCCTGTAAGTGTGACTGTGTGTGTGCTCACGTGTGTGTGTGTGTGTGTGTGTGTGTGTGTGTGTGTGTGTGTGTGTGCATGTGAGTTTTCTTTGGCCAATGATAGTTCCAACAGACTGGTCAAAAACGTCAAGAGACAAGAAACCAACAAAGATTTCTAGTTTCTGCCCAATGCATCATCTGTCTTGATACAATCTGGACCTGAGTGCTATTTCAACCTGCTGCTCTGTATTGTTATGCTGTCTATTGTACTGCTTTGACAACAATCCAATCAACACACAGCACTTCTTCACATCATCGTTGTTATGACCATGATTGTCATGTCTTGCTGAAAAGATCTCTGAAACATTTCATTGTTTATCAATAACCTGCTGAACAAAACACAGAACAGCAAGAAATTCTCCCTTGGAATCAAACTGAAATTTTATAACTCCAGTGTGATTTCAACGCTGTTATATGGCTGTGAAACCTGACAACTGAAGACCACCCTGGAGAAGAAACTCAATGCTTTTGATTCTATGGGCCTACGTAAGATCTTGGGCATCAGATGATCAGACTTTATACCACATGAAGACATAAGGGAGAGGTCCAAACAGCTCCCTGTGTCAACCATCATCTAAAGACGGTGCCTCCACTGGCTGGGTCATGTCTTAAGATGACCCTCCTCTGGACATGCAAACCAGGCCATGAAATGGACCCCAGCAGGGCAGAGAAAAGAGGACGACCCAGGATGAGCTGGCGACAGACAGTGGAGAGAGACCTCAGACTGGTTGACAGAGAGGATGGAGTGACACTAGCAAACTAGCTGAGGACCGTGCACAGTGGAGCGCCTTGACTGCCTCATGCGTCGCAAGATGTGGGAGTATCTAAGTCTAAGTAAGTAATAACCTGTGACAAAAAATTCTTCAGCATTTACAAGAACAAAAAGCCCTCTAGTGAACAAAAACTTATGAACCAATGATTTTCATTTTATAAAAAAAACAATTCAAATGCAAGAAAATTACCTCAGGTGCTCAGATCTTATTCTTGAAGTATAGCCCCAGTTCCTCTTTGACCTGCGCCACAAGATCAGCCCCACTCTTAATATCTGATTTGCATTTGGCTTCATCCAGCAGACTGTGGGCGATGTGCTTATCAATGCCATCACTTGCCAGCAGGAAACACAGAAATAAACCAGAGGACTGGGCTGCGTTTGGCATGTTTCTCACGGGAAGTGGTCTCTTACTGACAATTCTCATCCACTACAGATTCAGTCATTTCACAGATCCTTTAAGAGATGATGTGAAGGAACTCACACACATGGTTGCTCACTCACTCACTCACACACACACACACACACACACCACATATATATATATATATATATATATATATATGTGTGTGTGTGTGTGTGTGTGTGTGTGTGTGTGTGTGTGTGTGTGTGTGTGTGTAAGTGTGTGTGTGTGTGTGTGTGTGTGTGTGTGTGTGTGTGAGAGTGAGTGAGTGAGTGAGTGAGTGAGTGAGTGAGAGAGAGTGTTGTGTGTGTGTGTGTGTGTGTGTGTGTGTGTGTGTGTGTGTGTGTGTGTGTGTGGTATGTGTGTGTGTGTGTGTGTGTGTGTGTGTGTGTGTGTGTGTGTGTGTGTGTGTGTGTGTGTGTGTGGTGTGTGTGTGTGTGTGTGTGTGTGTGTGTGTGTGTGTGTGTGTGTGTGTGTGTGTGGTATGTGTGTGTGTGTTGAATAATTTAGTAGTGGGGAAAACAAAAAGTGCAGGCTTACAATTCCTCTATCATTATATAATGACTTGGCAAAGGTTTCTAACAAAAACAATTTTATTAACTCAGGTTAGTAGCAGGCGAAAACAAGCGCACGCTAACAATTCATCCCTCATTACATAAATGTCACAGCAAAAATTCAACAGAAAAGAAAACTGAAAGGATGGGAAGGGGATTGGGGAAGACAGAAAATGAGAATGAAAAATCTGGGAAATATGAATACAGAATCCTGCACAAGCAGCCACTGGGAACCATCAAAACCCATCTTGAAGACAGAACCATTCATATTGCCTGTGCCCAGGCCTTTCATCTGCTGGATCCATTTGAATGAGTGTGTGTGTGTGTGTGTGTGTGTGTGTGTGTGTGTGTGTGTGTGTGTGTGTGTGTGTGTGTGTGTGTGTGATGCTAAACTTACACACAAAGTGACAAAGATGCAAGCTGGATTCATCTCAACACCATCAATTTACAAAAAATAGAATCAGATAAATGAAATACTGGTCTGTTTATCATCCTGTTAGCCTAAAATTCTGCAGGACATTTTCAAAGACTGAGCCAATAAAACATGCACCTGCCAAATGGAGTTCTGGATCAACACAGCCCAGTTCTGCACATCCCCTGCCAGCGTGCCAATGCTGTGTTTCTCTTCCCCTCTGTAGCCCCCAGTTATGCCAGTGCACAGCACACTGATGACCAAGTCAATATGCAGCATCTGTCTTTTTTCCATGGTGATATCCTGAAAGTAAATGAACCGTATGAGAGTACAGACTAGAAGAGAGCATGCCAGATGAATCATGATGAGAAAGAAAAGGGCAGGGAAAGTTGATCCTACAAGCATTCTGTCACAGCTGTATGCTATGTTTTCCATGCACTCAAAAACCTAAAGGCCTGTTATTTCATTGTGTATGTAACTGTCAACACGTCTCTTTCACAATCAATCAATTCAGGTGGGTTTTCTTTTCATTTAGATATATCAAAACGTAAAAAATGCTTTTATGAAGCCTCCTGGTATTTCATCTCCACATGTATGCCATGATCAAAATGTCTGTTTGAGATCAGCCAGACCATTTCCTCCATTCTTTGACAATAGGCATTTTTCTAGCTGCATGTTCATCATCCAAAACATTGTTCTTCATGAAGGCAATATGTCTGCACTCATAAAAAAAATATATTTTACATTGCTTTGGAAGAGGAGGGGGACACACACACACACACACACACACACACACACACACACACACACACACACGCACACGTTACTCTCAGGCCAGCCATTCTAGCTGCCCCATTCACAGCCACACACATGTTGGTTCTGCTGCAGCACAGTGTACAGTGCACAGGGAACAAGTCACATCAAGTCATCAGGAGACAGCCTCCAGCTGCCCCATTCACAGCCACACACATGTTGGTTCTGCTGCAGCACTGGCAGCACAGTGCACAGGGAACAAGTCACATCAAGTCATCAGGAGACACTCAGACAGCCTTGCCTCCCGGTGGACACAACAGTACCTCTCACTCAATCAGAGATCCTAGTATCATGGCACTGGTACTGTCATACAAAATGTGCCTTAAAACACACACAACACAGGGCAATGTAGTTTCTACACAGTATTTTGCATTACTTCTCAGGTAGAATGCCAACCAAGGGAGGGAATTTGGGAAAGAACAAAACACTCCTGGCCCTGAAATTCAGCTGATGGTACAATTCCTCCCGTTCTGTTCACACACATAGCACCAAATACAAATTTTGATCAGAAATAAGCTAGAAATCTGTGCAGCAAATGGTTCAAAACGGCAGTATATAGGACAAACCTTTTGGAAGACTCCTTGTAAATCTGACACTGGAACCAATTCCAGAAACCTAGCACAGTTTTGCACAAGTGACACCAAACAATGCCTAACAAGTTACATCCCTCATTTTCTCTCTGTTTGGTATGGAAGGTCTAGCATTAACCTTTAAACACATGTCAACAGATATGTTGTTACCTTTGCTTGCCATCAGCAGCCTCCCTGATCTGTTTCTCTAAATTGAGACGAGACTGTTCTTGTTGACACTTCTCTTCATCAGTAAAATCAGCACCTGGACACAGAAAGAGGATTTGAAACAGACACTTGCTTGCGCTCATAACAATACGTAATAAAATCAGGACTTGCAATGGACACACTTCAGAGTTATCTGCTTCAATCTGGATCTGACACACGGTTTCTTTCAAACCTCAGTAGATCAGGACTTGAAACTGTTGAGCCTGACAGGATGAACACTTCAACTGACACATGCTTCCACTCACACCTTGTCACATCAGCACTTGAAAAAGTCACACTTCATGCCATACATGTGACAGAGAAAGTGATTTTCTGACTGAAACCAGTTTGACCAAACATTTCTCTGTGTAAACACATGGATGTCCTCCTGCTTTTCAGGGAGGTGCAGAAACTGAAACTTACAATGAATCAAGTGACAGGCCATATATGTCAAGGGTCATCACCCTGGCTGTTAGTTCCCTTCTCTCCCAAATTTGTTTTTAACAAGGATCTAATTATTACGGCCACGTTCCAATTATAATAAGAGGTATATTGGTTGGATAACTATTTTGTAAAATTATTTCAACTTGTTTTAGAAGCAAAATTCATATTCATACTCTGACCTGGCCCAGAAGAGAGGCAATATTTTGTAACAAACCTAGACGACAAGATTTCAGGAGTATGAAAGAAGAAAAGCAAGATCAAGATACATATGTGTGTGCGTGTGTGCATGTGTGTCAGCATGCATGTGTACTCATAGTCTCTTGTGAGAACTGAATCCAGAGTGGTAGACATGTGCATGCATACACAGACTGTGGAAGTTATAGGCTGCAATGCTAGTCAGGTCTGAATGTTCATGGCTTCATGCAACACCATCTCTCACTCCAGTCACTGCACCTACATTTCTCTATGGTTATGAAAATCTCCTTTGCCTTTTTTATCTTTTTTAACATAGATTATTTCTTATCATTGATTTTATCTGATACAAATGTTTCTTGCAGTTTAAGTGCAGACTTTGGTTGAACTGGAGACATACTCCTATACAGCACATGTCACTATTGTCGCTAGACTTCTTACTTTACTAAGGGCTTCAAATAGTTCAGAATGAAAATACGGGTTAAATCTTGACAAGGGACAATGAAGAGGCGAAGAGGGATCAGGAGAGCGGGGAGGGGGATTACTACCTTCCCCTCTCCCTCCCAATTGATTTTTTTTTTTTTTTTTCTCAATTAGACATCTGTGCAATCTAGTGCATTCTGGGCATAATTTTGAGTTTTACACAGACTGACAATGACATGTATGATTTTCTCTCTCACACACACACACACACACACACACACACACACATGCACGCACCTGTTTTTTCTGGCTGTAAACAAACAAAATAATTAATGGGCTTTCTTGTAATGTAACTATTCCTCTCTACACTTCTTGTCACCTACTGGTGTTGTCTCTTTACATGGGGTCCTCCAAACCCATACCACCTTTGGACCTATCATTCATGTCCTGCTAGCACGCGCACACACACGCACACACACACACACACACACACACACACACACACACACACACTGCATATCCCAGCCGTGTAATCTTTCCCAGATGCTTCCATAATCTCTTGTCCTCCACAACTACTTCAATCCAATCCCACTTTAAACCATTTTTCACTCTGGATTCTTCTAAACTGGCTCTTCTGATTATGAGCAACTGCCCCATAATTGACCATTGTCACTTCTAGTGTGTTGCTGTGCCAACTGCCCCATAATTGACCATTGTCACTTCTAGTGTTGCTGTGCCAAATGATGAATCATGCTGAATGAAACACACTCAAGTGACCATTAATTCTCAGGGATCTTTCCCCCTCTCATTTTTTGTTTTGCTTTAGCGGAAATTGATCTTTTTCTCCACTGAAAATATTCATCCAAGGTGGATATCAGCCAGACTGGACCACTTCCAGCCCTATTATCATTATTATCATTATAATCCTACTGAGTGCCATGGACCACAGCCCTGTCTATTATCATTACAATCCTACTGAGTGCCATGGACCCACAGCCCTGTCTATTATCATTATAATCCTACTGAGTGCCATGGACCACAGCCCTCTCTATTATCATTATAATCCTACTGAGTGCCATGGACCACAGCCCTGTCTATTATCATTATAATCCTACTGTGCCATGGACCACAGCCCTGTCTATTATCATTATAATCCTACTGAGAGCCATGGACCACAGCCCTGTCTATTATCATTATAATCCTACTGAGTGCCATGGACCACAGCCCTGTCTATTATCATTATAATCCTACTGAGTGCCATGGACCACAGCCCTGTCTATTATCATTATAATCCTACTGAGTGCCATGGACCACAGCCCTGTCTATTATCATTATAATCCTACTGTATGCCATGGCCCATTTCCCCTGTATTATCTATAATCCTACTTTGCCAGCCACAGCCCTGTCTATTATCATTATAATCCTACTGAGTGCCATGGACCACAGCCCTGTCTATTATCATTATAATCCTACTGAGTGCCATGGACCACAGCCCTGTCTATTATCATTATAATCCTACTGAGTGCCATGGACCACAGCCCTGTCTATTATCATTATAATCCTACTGAGTGCCATGGACCACAGCCCTGTCTATTACCATTATAATCCTACTGAGTGCCATGGACCACAGCCCTCTCTATTATCATTATAATCCTACTGAGTGCCATGGACCACAGCCCTGTCTATTATCATTATAATCCTACTGAGAGCCATGGACCACAGCCCTGTCTATTATCATTATAATCCTACTGTATGCTATGGCCCATTTCCAGCCCTGTCTATTATCATTATAATCCTACTGAGTGCCATGGACCACAGCCCTGTCTATTATCATTATAATCCTACTGTATGCTATGGCCCATTTCCAGCCCTGTCTATTATCATTATAATCCTACTGAGTGCCATGGACCACAGCCCTGTCTATTATCATTATAATCCTACTGTATGCTATGGCCCATTTCCAGCCCTGTCTATTATCATTATAATCCTACTGATTATAATCCTACTTTGCTCCCATAGGAACATAAGCAATGTTACATGATCCTCAAACAAGTCCTCTGTAGCTGATCTCAATTTAAGTGGATGACACTCAATTCATCGCACTGAAGTGAATATCACTCTGCTGGATATCACTTGGGTAAAATGCCATTAGTTCTAAACTGTCAATAAAAAACAATTACGTTAGTTCTAAACTGTCATAAAACCATTTACCTTGTCGAGTTATATTGTGTATTATTTTGTTTTCTTAGTCAATAATTTGTAAGTTTCTCTTCCTTGAAAGTTGAATTCCGACACGAGGCCATGCTAAAACGAAGATTTAACTGTAACAAAGTATGTTCAGCATGTCATTAAATCAGTAATGTATACACAATGATTATCTGATGTGTATTCATATTTCTGCTCCCCATACACACATACATCCAGTCATGAAAGCTGTGATTTATGAAGTACCAAGTTTTCATAACTGAGAAAAAGAAAGAAAACGTAAACACCAAACACACGAAAACAGAAGCAGGTAGATCTGTGTGTGTTTGTACATGTCCCTAATTAAAATTCAAATAATGTGTACATGGAAACCACTTGCTCTTTGAATTGATGTTGCAACTGTACATACTATACAGTACACTATACTCCTACACATGAACCTAATAACTGAAAGACATTAATTATCTGAACATGTTTTGGAAATGAAATGCTTTTACAAATAACTGCAAGTATATTTTTCACAAAACTGTTGATAAAGACCAATACATTCCACTAGTTCATATTGCAAAATCAACCTGTGAATTTTCCATACTTCTCAAGCAAGTGTATACAATGACAATGAATCTAAATGTTCTATGTTATGAGTTCCTACAATCTGTCGCCATCGCAAGAGACAGAAAAGGGTGTATATATAGAAAAGAAGAGCATGCAAGAGTATTTTCACTGTTTCAGTGTATGCGGCACAAGCTAAATTTGCACTGTCACTGATCACAAGCAACTTTCAAGGGATTCAACAGAATGTGTTAAGACTAATAAGAGTCCAGATCATATAATAATGAACATAATGTAAATGTACAGCTGGTTTAGAATGTGTAATTTTAAGATGTGAAAGAACATGACATGTACTTAGACTGGAGAAATTTTTTTTTTTTTAATAATTATTACTCACTGTCTGCATTTTTGCAGAAATCTTGAACTTCTTCTGGCATACAATCATCTGTCATCATTGATTTGCAGGCCTCCTCCACAATGTCAGTGTTCAACTGAAAGTTACAAAGTACAACTATGTTATAATTCTTCAAATAGTTAACTCAAGTACATAATGCACTCATGCACAACCACCACTGTCTCACTCCCAGTGTAATTGATGCTTTCTACTTATGTATAAATTGCTTTTCAAAACAGAGATATTAGGCATTCACTGTTTTTTCATGAAGACAATGCAACACCAAAGATGGTTTGAACTAGATATTCCCTTTTTCTCTGTTATTGTGGTTTTGTTCACCCATCAATGCAGAATTTTTTTTTTTTTTTTTTCCCACTGGTCCTGAACCAATCCCATTTTCATTTTGGTTCTTTTATGTGCGCAAGGAGCACGCTGTAACTTAGTATAAGTGTAAATGGACCTGGGTCCTTCACCTGTATACATCTGAAAGAGCTGAGTAAAGACCACACTTCAGGTCAACTGAAGATGGCTGGAAATCTATGTAGAGCCAGAATAAATGGCAGTGAGGGATATTTGATGGAGGAGGGGGGTGGTATGTGTGTGTGTTGGGGTGGGTGGTCCTAATGTGGCAACCACCACATTGAAAAACCCTGCCATGGGTCAGCTTTTCTGGCATCTCACTGACAACAGTATTAAAGTTCCAGTTCAATGATTCACAAGCAAATCTGAATCAATTCACAAACTTCATTTCAACCACTCAGGACACCTTCATAACTTTTAACGGGGTGAATTGGGCCAGTTCAATGGGGAAAAAAAAAAAAAAAAAAGAGTATCACTGCTATCAGCGTGATAATAACAAAAGTTTTCTAACAAGTTCATAACAAATGTGTATACTGAGAAAGCATGCTAATTTACACATTTTTATGTATTCAGTCAATGTGAATGTATTTGTAAATGCTCAATAAATTAATACTAACACAAGATAAACCAAGGATAAATGCCATCTTTCAATAAAATATAAAACAGTGAACAAGAGTCCTCACATTTACATGCATTCTCATGGTATACTCCTTTTTTTTCCACAACAGTTGTGAGAATGACAGCTTTTCTTACCAAGATAATGCTACCAGCTGAAGTTGCAGGAGTTGGCTTGTTTGTCTCTGGATGATGTTCCCAAAGATCATTGGAAAGCAAGTGTTCATGGTACTTCACCACATTCTTTCTGAGAAAAGAAAAAAAAAATGATGAATGCAACATTTCAATGCTACTGTTCATAAACTGTCTTTATTCTTGATTACAAAAAAGTGAAACCCATGTACAAAAAAACAAATTTGTGGTGGATGAACAAGATGGCATAAAAAATTGTAACAATGATATTGCTTTTGTAAACCAAAAGTCATGAGATAATGAGTTGATGAATTTAAAAAGCTGCCAAAAAAATAATAATCAGCTTGTAACACACAAGTATACTTCAAAGTGAAATTGTACTTCCTTTTGATTACTTTAAATCACAATGATATGCAATGATTTAGACCTCTCAGTCGTCACAATTGCACTTAGCATACACACACACGTACACACACACCCACACACACGTCACAAATGAACATGGTATCTTCACAGTGGCTGCAACACTATGCATATTGCCACTATTGGAATTTTAAAAAAAAAAAAAATGAAGACGTAAATAAAGGCCTAACAGATCTACAACTACAAGCTAAGGCATTTTTTTTTTTTTTAAGGCTAGCTGGTAGGTAAGTTAGGTGGGGAGGGGTGTGGTATGAATGCTGTCTTTCAAATAAGGAGGTAGGACTTTTTTTTTTTTTTTTTTTTTTTTTTTGCGCACACCCGAGTCACTTAAGGTCTATGGAGACGACGTGGCATTTGATTTGAAGATGAATGTCAGTTTTTCTTCGTCACCGTTCACACCAGTCACAGTGGCAGTGTTTACAACTTGAATTTTGCCCTTGCCATACATATTTTATTGTATTGAACATTTAACTCATCTTATACCACAACTTTACTGAGTTAAGTATTAACAGTCTTCAGCGGAACAATCAAAAATAAATATAAAACTGAAAAATCTTACCAAAACAAGCCGCCGATGTCGAAGTCTTCCATTTTGAAAATCGAAACCGGAAATGAAGCATGCACCTCGAGCCTCGGGACGGCACATCGCCAATAGGCGAACCGCGTGAGTGACGTCAGTGTTGGCGGTCCCTTTCTTTCACGTCTCTGCTTAAATTAAACGATCATCGATTGTTGTCATTGATCTCATCTGGAAAAATATTATATGTCTTCTCCCATTATATTGTATAAAACTGCCTGTGCTATCATTAATATCAGTCAATCAGGGATGTGAATGGACCATTTGATGATGATCAATTCAAAACAATAAACATGCAGATCTATCCAGAAAATCTACTCCATCCTTTAGAGCAAAAATCATATTTTTGCGGAATGATAGTGGCAGAAGGATAGGGTTTGGTGAGGGAGGGGGTGAAAATGAACACGAGGATGTACTCACTTTCTTTGAAGCATGCCTCTTCAAAATGCCTGGAACATATCGAGGCTCTGTCTATGTTGAACCCGACGTCCATTCTGTTGACTGCCGCACAAGTGTTCGCTCCCAATCGGGATATCTTGGTCTTTTGATTCGAAAAAAAATGATAGGCCTCTATGCCTAGATTGGCAGGCTGGGCATCCAACTACAGCACAATTCTTTCCTGGCATCCTGATGGACTTTGTATTAGCAAATACCTCGACGATGATCTGAACAGCGACTTGCTCATATAGCGAAAGTGAGTAAACCGGAAGAGAAGCGTACGCCTGACCGAAGAGAGAGCAGCGCAAACGAAACATGAGCCCTGTGACGTCAGTGTTGGCGGTCCCTTTCCTCTACGTCTATGGCCAAGCCACCTCCACAGAGGATGGACTGTTGTGGTCCAACAGGCACTGGACAGGTCAAGCGCACCTCCACAGAGGATGGACTGTTGTGGTCCAACAGGCACTAGACCAGGTCAAGCGCACCTCCAGAGAGGAGGCCTGAACACCAAAGACCAAGGCAGATCACCATGATCGCACCCTTGTGACTCTGACATACCATCCTCACAACCTGGAAATCAAGACCATTCTTTTCAAGAAGTTTTCTATCCTACAGACTGATCCCAAAGTTGGCAAGACATTCAAGGAACCTCCTCTGATGGCCTTCAAACGAGTCCGAAACCTGGGCGATCATCTGGTTCAGTCGCCATTCCGACCCACCAGACCCCCCCCCCCCCCCCCCCCCCACACACACACACACCCCCTCCCCGAACCACTACTCCCTGGACGATGGCTGCTGTGACAGACAAAAGTACAATTGCTGTCCCTTCCTCAACACTACCACGCTCATCTTTAAAGGGCCCTCAGGACACCATTTCACCATGAGGAGCAGTTTCATCTGTCAAACCAGTGATTTGGTAAATGTAGTCCACTGCAGCCTGTGTGCGGTCGCATCTACATAGGCGAGACATGCCGCACACTGGAAGAACGCTGCAAGGAGCACAGGGACAGCATCCTCCTGAAAAAGCAAACCCCCGTGGGTATACACTTCAACACCGATCCCCACAGCATAACCTCTCTTCTCCATATCAGTGGTCTGGCGCAACAGCACTGGTGACTCCTTCAAGAGAAAACATGGAGAAACAGATCATCCACCATCTCGGTACTACAGCACCAGATGGCCTCAACATCAAAGACTAAACCAAATCACAGCCTCCCCCGTCCCCATCTTTCCCCTTTCCCTCCCCTCCCACCTCGTTTTCCGCTTCCCCCCCCCCCTTCCCTCTCACTATTTACGTTCAAATGCATTACGTCATCATGCAGTGATGATGAAATTGTGATCTTTACGTAACTGCACTGAAGACTCTACGAGTCGAAGTACACAACGTAGAGGTACACAACTCCATATCTCTCAAATGGGTTTCACAGTTTTTTTTTTTCCTCCGTTGTTTTGCATCCATATGTAAACTACGACTGGAGGGGGAAAATGTTACGCTAAATGTGACTGCATCATAATGCGCTACAATATACATGCATCTCTGCACTTCTGTCTGTCTGTCTATCTGCCTGCGTACGCGTCTCTCTCTCTCTCTCTCTCTCTCTCTCTCTCTCTCTCTCTCCCTCTCTCTCTCTTCTCTCTTGGCAAAAATGGTTAAACCATATGCACAATAATAAAAGGTTTGGTGTTTACAGAACTTTTGAGCAACTCTCATGATCTGAAACCTTACATAACTTTAGAAATGGATAGACACTTAAATGCATAATGGCAAATTTAGACATGGAGTATCAGAATTAGCAGTACATCAATTCAGATACAAAACCTGTATTGATGGCAATTCTTTGCTTTGTCCTCTTTGTAAAGAGTCACAAGAAAATCTCTCTCTCTCTCTCTCTCTCTCTCTCTCTCTCTCTCTCTCTCTCTCTCTCTCTCTCTCTCTCTCTCTCTCTCTCTTGCAGGTAGTCCAGAAACGTTCTGGCATGAAAGGCCCGTAACGCATCACCCCCAAATTTGCAAAAGGCATCATCAACACAGGGCGGACGGAGCATTTTGCTTCTGTTAGGAACTATACTGACCGGTCATAATTTCGTCACGAGGAACACATACATACATCGTATTAGACGGTTAACTTTAGCCGAGAGAGAGAGAGAGAGAGAGAGAGAGAGAGAGAGAGAGAGAGAGAGAGAGAGAGAGAGAGAGAATACGAATATTTTTACTGAGGGTAAAAGGGATAAGCTAATAGCTTTTTTTTTTACACACCGCCGCCCTCTCAAACAACAACGGCAACAAACGATATAAAAAGAACACATTATACAAGATACACGAACAGGAAATATGAACAAGCTTGTAATAACAAAACATAATTATCATAAATAGTACTCAGCAGATTAGGCCTCAGAGAGAGAGAGAGAGAGAGAGAGAGAGAGAGAGAGAGAGAGAGAGAGAGAGAGAGAGAGATGATGATGATGATGATGATCTTTATTTCCAAGGTAACAGATAAGCAAACACATGCTTTTTTTCATCCGGCCCTTGCCCCACTAAGGGACTAACTAAGCATGACTAGCGACTACTAAGCATAACTAGCGACTAAGACTTACAAAAATTATAACAAACACACATATCTTCACAAATGCATTAAAAATTGATGAGTTGTTCATCTACTAACATTTAAGGCGAATATGACTTTAAAGGGAAAAAAAAAGGAGAAAGCAATTGCAACAACAAACAAAATAAAGAAATTAATTTCAAAGACGAGAAAAAAAAAAAAAATCAGCACACACAGACATAGAATAAGCGATCCTCCTATAAAACAATAAAGTCCTAGCGTCAATAGTCATATCGATTATTATCATGATGTGTGTATGTGTGCGTGTGTGTGTGTGCGTGCAAGCAAGCGCGCGCACACGTGTGTGTGTGTGTGTGTGTGTGTGTGTGTGTGTGTGTGTGTGTGTGTGTGTGTGTGTGTGTGTGGGTGTGTGTGTGTGTGTGTGTGTGTGTGTGTGTGTGTGTGTGTGTGTGAGAGAGAGAGAGAGAGAGAGAGAGAGAGAGGAGAGAGAGAGAGAGAGAGAGATGCTGTCTGTAATAATCTTTCTCCTCCCTCCCTCATCTTTTTCTTTTTTCTTCTTCTTCTTGAAATGTTCATACACTACCCAAGACTATGATTATAAATTTAGTGACAATACATCAATACGCAGCGTAAATACGGAGAGAGAGAGAGAGAGAGAGAGAGAGAGAGAGTGTGAGAGAGAGAGAGAGAGAGAGAGAGAGAGTGAGAGAGAGAGAGAGAGAGAGAGAGAGAGAGAGAGAGATTTCCCATTTTTCTTCCAAAAAATAATACATAATACAAACATTACTATAAAATTTGAACAACAAGCAACAATACATCAATATAATCAATAGTTACCAGGGCAGGGCACACATTTTTTTCATCATGTAGATAGAGTGCTTCAATAAATCAAAAGTATTAGGACATCAATCAATCAGCTAGTGGCAATGCATAAGTAAAGCCAGTGATCACAATATATCATCATCATCAAGATAAATACACAGTCATGCATAATAAAGAGATGGTAACCATATCTCTCAATTTATCATTATCTGGTTTAAAAGGAAGGAACGTATCAGTTTAATATGCAGCAAACAAGGGTGTGCTCTGGTATATGTATTTTATCCCGAATAGTAATGACCTGCTGTGAAATGTGTAATTAGTTTTTCCCTGAAGGATTCTGCATTTTGGGCATCGGAAATATAGTGGAAGTGAATTCCAAACCACACTACCAGAGTAAGATAAGCTTGATTTAAACAGATCTATTCTAGGTGTGGGAATCTGGAATTTGGTTGAATCCCTCGGGTTTTTGTTAAATTTAGACTGAAAGAGTTTGTGGTGCTAAAGCGGACGCAATTTTTTGCATTAGCAAACATTTGTTGACAGCAAACATTTCTTTTAGTGGAAGGGCCCCTGCTTTAGTATAGTCCCCTTCACTAAGACTAGACGATTTTAATAGAACTGCTTTAAGTGCTCTTTTGTAGACACTCGTAAGAGGTTTCATGGCATTAGCACTAGCAGAATCAAATAGTGTTGAACAATAATTGATTGAAGAGAGAATATGTGCATGTAGGAACAATTTCCTGGCATGAAGGTTTAAGAAATGCTTAATCCTGCACAGCTGATATGTTTGTCTGGGATATGATTGATTTACATAAACTGCGAAGGTGATAAGACCAAGAGAGATTATTATCAACATATACGCCTAGAACTCGATGGTTATCCACCACACTTCAATTTCCTGATTATTGACAAAAACAGATGGAGGCTGTGTGGTTATGTTTTGTCTTCTTTGCCTTGTTGTTATTTGTTAGGAGTTCAGTGACATGTCAGATTTACATTTACATTGCACCAATTACTTAAGATATCAGCATTCTTCTGTAATGAGGTGAAAACAGCTTCTAAGCTGGAGCTACTTGTATGGACAGTGGTATCATCACAAAAAAGGGTCACATGATCCTCAGTATAAAGAGGGAGATCATTTATATAAACTGAGAACAGCAACGGGCCTAACACAGAACCCTGGGGTACGCCATGTGGATAGGTAGCTTCTCTGATAAATTGTTGTTGACACAAACGGTTTGTTGACGGTCTTCTAGGAATGATGTGATTAGATGGAAGGTATTTCCTGTTATACCATATGATAATAGCTTCCTGCATAACAATTTGTGGTCAATGACATCAAACGCCTTTGAAAAATCAACGAACAGTGCACCACAATATTTATTTTCATTAATATTGGCTAGCCATTGATCCACTAGATTTGTAAGTGCTGTATGACAAGAATGATTTTTCCTGAACCCCGACTGACTTATTTAGTAGGTTGGAAGAGTCAAAATGGTGGCAAAGATGTTTTTTGTGTTTTTCCAAGGGCTTGGAAAGAACTGGCAAAATAGATATAGGTCTGTAGTTCGATGGATCAGATTTGTCTCCAGATTTGAAAATGGGTATTACTTTTGCAACTTTGAACTGAGCAGGAAAGTGGCATTTATCAATGCATAAATTGTAAATATAGGTAAGAGTTTCACATATAACAGGTGCTGATAGTTTCAGAATCTTTCCATCAATCCCATCAAGTCCGCGACTTCCTGTCTGCTTTAACTGGCATAAAGCTTTGTAAACATCACTGACTGTCATAGGTAGAACTGGTGGAGCTGAACGAATGTTCTTAGCATTACAAAAGTTTTTCAATTTTTGTAGTTCATTTGAATCAGTATTCTTTTCTTTGACAATGTGTTCTGCAACTGTTGTAAAGTGTTTGTTGAGTTTCATTTGGTGTTACGCTGATTATGGGACTTATCTTTGACTGTGAAGTTTTATTCGTAAGTTCATTTATTGCTTGCCATATGGACTTCGAATTTTGTTTGTTGGCTACAAGTTCACGAAAAAAAATTTCATTTTTTTGCTGTCCGTTTGAGTGAATTGACTTTATTACGTTGCCTTTTAAATCCTCCCGACTTCCCTTCTGCTTCAAACAGATCGTCGCGTAAGAAACAAGCAGCTTGTATTTCATCAGTCATCCACTTTGGTTGTGCACTATGTTTAACTCTACGCGTTTTGAGTGGCGCATGCTTGTCATAAACAGAATTAAACGTATGTAGCCAAAACTCTAGCGCTTTCTCTGGATCAGTGTAATTATAAACATTTATGAGGGGGGAATTCATGAGGTCAGTGAGAAAGTTATCTTCACGGAATTGTCCAAAAGATCTATAAGTGATATGTTTGTGTCCTGTTTTAGGAATTTTGATTCCCCTTCTTTTCCACGTAATACATACTGGAAAGTGGTCACTGCATCCATTCAAAGGCACACATTTCTCAGTGACGTTATGTGGTTCAGAAAGATAGATGTGGTCAATTAATGTTTTGCTAGTGGGCGTGACACGGGTGGGCATGTCTATAATTTGGGATAAGTTGTACGAAGTAGTCCTGTCTGACCATGATGTTTGGCGTTTCAATAAATCAATGTTGAAATCACCTAAGATAATTAATTCTGTAGCATCAAGTGATGCTGCATCCATCATGGCCGTAAACTTGTCCATCCAATCAGCATTTTCTGCTGGGTTTCGATAGATAAATCCGATTTTGATGGGTTTCGTTCTCTTCAACCTGATTATTAGCCAAACTGCTTCAATTCCAAAACTTTCAAGTTCATATAAACGTTGCGCATTTAATGTTTCATGAATGTAAATTAATATGCCCGTAGTTTTGGATTCGGTGGGATCTCTGCGTATGATATTGTAGCTGGAGCTTAAGACAGTGACATCAGGGACAATATCTGAAAGTCTTGATTCAGCGAAGCCAAAATATATGAAAGGGTTTTGTTTGATTTGACAGTATAGTGGGTATCTCTCTGTAATTTGTTTTGTATATGGTTTATATTTAGATGTCCAATACGTAATCCGTCTTCCTGTGGCCACGCTGAAGATGATTGTACCATTTTGAAACTAAACGAAAATAGCGATGATACACTTTAAACCAAACACAAATGTGTCCATATAGTACACACACAATACAACAATCCTCAGTGCAAAAGGATAATGACTATAAGAAACAAAAAATCTAAATTTGCAAACAATTGCAAAACAACATAAAAAGCCAATGTTCAATGCAAAAGAATAATGAGTATGAAACACAGGCAGAAGTTAAATTCACAGAGTTATGTAACTCACCTTTGACAAGTTTCACCAAAAGTTTATCTACACCGCAGGAGGTTTCTTAGCGTGCTCACGCACCACTTAGATACAATAGAAACTATGATATAAAAACGGGGAGAGAGAGAGAGAGAGAGAGAGAGAGAGAGGGAGGGAGAGACAGAATTTCTCAGTCAAATATAATTTGATTAAAGAGAATTGTTATAATCTCCACACTTGCTATATGATGCAAAGTGTCCACAATGCAGTTTTTTTTTGCTGTGAATTTTTTATTTATTTCATTTTTATTTTATTTTTTATGTGCTGCGTCGGCACCAGGTCCATGAGGATTGGAGTCACTTTAATCCATTGTCTTTCTTCAACACACAGAAGGCTGTGCCTTTTCTCACTGTTAGCACTGTGTGCAACGTGGTCACAGTCCTTTACTCCCACCCTTTTCTCCCTTGAACACATATGTCAATATTTTATAGATTATACACATGGGCATATAGCATACCTGCATAACACATACTGATGTTACACACACATGTAAAAATTTTAGACACTTCCTATACTGCTTTGCACGACTTCTTTAGTCTGCAACTACGGCTTGTGTACTCTCCTTGTAGCAGGAACATTATCCCAGAGGGCTTTTTCAGCATGGATGCCCGTTGGGAGGAAACGGGGGTGGAGAGGGAGGGACAGGCATTTAGTATGGCCACTGCCAGAAACCAGGTATGCGAGGAGGAAAAAGGGGGATAATACATGGAATGAAATTGAGGAAACATTTTCCTAGGTGGCATATAACAGTGACGTTCATTGTCACGTGATAGTAACGAGTGTTTTTGTACTTAATGGAGAGACGGGTGGTCGGGATCTGGGGTGATAGTTTAATAGGGGCGGAAAAATCATCTAAATCCATATGGTTGATAGAACTGAGGGAGGCTGATGTTCAGTTGAGTGAGGGACAAGGGTGGGATGGTTATCAGAGGGAGGGGATGAACGGAGAGGTTCCATTATACGAGGGAGGGTGGGGAGCAGAGTGGCTCAGATGGTTGGGGGGGCGCCTTGGTGACGGGTGTCCCTGTTGTGTAGCAGGGGGGAGGGGCTTATTACCACTTGTTGGTTTCCTGGGGGACGGGGTGTCCCCGTTGTGTAGCAGTGGGGGAGGGGGGCTTATTACCACTTGTTTGGTTTGTCCCCGTTGTGTAGCAGGGGGGAGGGGGCTTATTACCCTGTTGTTTCCTGGGGGACGGGGTGTCCCCGTTGTGTGTAGCAGTGGGGGGGGGCTTATTACCACTTGTTGGTTTTCCTGGGGGACGGGGTGTCCCCGTTGTGTAGCAGTGGGGGAGGGGGCTTATTACCACTTGTTGGTTTCCTGGGGGACGGGGTGTCCCCGTTGTGTAGCAGTGGGGGAGGGGGCTTATTACCACTTGTTGTGGGTGTCCCCGTTGTGTAGGTGGGGGAGGGGGCTTTATTACCACTTGTTGGTTTCCTGGGGGACGGGGTGTCCCCGTTGTGTAGCAGTGGGGGAGGGGGCTTATTACCACTTGTTGGTTTCCTGGGGGACGGGTGTGTCCCCGTTGTGTAGCAGTGGGGGAGGGGCTTATTACCACTTGTTGGTTTCCTGGGGGACGGGGTGTCCCCCGTTGTGTAGCAGTGGGGGAGGGGGCTTATTACCACTTGTTGGTTTCCTGGGGGACGGGGTGTCCCCGTTGTGTAGCAGTGGGGGAGGGGCTTATTACCACTTGTTGGTGGGGTTTTCCTGGGGGAGGGGGGTGTCCCCGTTGTGTAGCAGTGGGGAGGGGGCTTATTTACCACTTGTTGTTTTTTTCCTGGGGGACGGGGGTGTCCCCGTTGTGTAGCAGTGGGGGAGGGGGCTTATTACCACTTGTTGTTTTTCCTGGGGGACGGGGTGTCCCCGTTGTGTAGCAGTGGGGGAGGGGGCTTATTACCACTTGTTGGTTTCCTGGGGGACGGGGTGTCCCCGTTGTGTAGCAGTGGGGGAGGGGGCTTATTACCACTTGTTGGTTTCCTGGGGGGGGGGGGGGGCTTATACCACTTGTTGGGGGGGACGGGGTGTCCCGTTGTGTAGCAGTGGGGGAGAGGGGGCTTATTACCACTTGTTGTTGGGTTTCACTGGGGGGGGGGGGTGTCTTTCCTGGGTTGTGTGTCCCCGTTTGTTAGACAGTGGGGCAGGGGGGGGGTTTCCTGGGGGACGGGGTGTCCCGTTACCACTTGGGGGGGGCTTATTACACTTGTTGGGGGGGACGGGGTGTCCCCGTTGGGTAGCAGTGGGGGAGGGGGCTTATTACCATTGTTGGTTTCCTGGGGGACGGGGTGTCCCCGTTGTGTAGCAGTGGGGGAGGGGGCTTATTACCACTTGTTGGTTTCCTGGGGGACGGGGTTGCCCCGTTGTGTATAGCAGTGGGGGAGGGGGCTTATTACCTTGTTTGTTGGTTTCCTGGGGGACGGGGGGGTGTCCCCGTTGTGTAGCAGTGGGGGAGGGGGCTTATTACCACTTGTTGGTTTCCTGGGGGACGGGGTGTCCCCGTTGTGTAGCAGTGGGGGAGGGGGCTTATTACCACTTGTTGGTTTTTCTGGGGGACGGGGTGTCCCCGTTGTGTAGCAGTGGGGGGGGGGCTTATTACCACTTGTTGGTTTCCTGGGGGACGGGTGTCCCCGTTGTGTAGCAGTGGGGGGAGGGGGCTTATTACCCACTTGTTTGGTTTCCTGGGGGACGGGGTGTCCCCGTTGTGTAGCAGTGGGGAGGGGGCTTATTACCACTTGTTGGTCTCTCTCTCTCTCTCTCACACACACACACACACACACTCTCTCTCTCTCTCTCTCACACCACACCCCACACAAACACGTTCCCTGTGCTCCAGTTCAAGAGTGTTTCGAATTGTTCTCCCACGCCCCAGCTGATGTACAAGCGGCGCATCAGTTTAGCTAGGTTTGTTCTCTGTGCGGAAATATCCTCTCGCATATCTGATGGGCACGAGAAGGTGACTCATTCTCCCAGGCTGTTTTAGGAGTGGAAATCCTTCTGCTGTGATAGAATGGAATTATCTCCCTGTGATTACAACACATATACAGTAGGTCTGTTCCAGCATATTCTCCAAGCAGTCCGATCATACCTCAGCAATACAGGTAGACGGCTCATACTTCAATTCCACGTCATCAATACAGTTGGGATGTGGGTTTTCATGTACTCCTGCTGTACCCCTCTCCCATCCCCCAACATACTTGCGTGGTCTTTGAGAGGTCTGACACCACCTCAAGAATGCAACTAGATGATATATCCTTCAAACATTCTAATTATTCATCAAGAATACAAGTGTAGACGATATATCATTCAAACATTCCACTTTATTCATCAAGAATACAACTGGAAGATATATCCTTCAAACCACGCCAGTTAAATATCATCTGTACAACTGGATGGTATTTACTTCTAATTCTCCAATTATATTTCGATTTGTACAAGTATACAGCACGCGCGTCGTCGGTAGCTGTAGGTATGTCCCAGCAATCTGCGTGCACACACACACACACACACACACACACACACACAATTGTATACACACACACACACACACACAACCATATATAATATATATATATGTTGACATATCTATCCTATAGCCTTCATTACTGAATGCTGCTCTGGTAGAAGCACTGTTATCCTAAAAGCTACTCAGCCATAAATCATGACTCAGGTGCTTTGTTGAACAATGAATTTTCGTTATGATGTACAGTGCATGGTACCCTAGATATCATTAGACAGAAGAGTTATGTTATGTCTTTTTAAAAAAAAAGAAAAGAGAGAAACAGCTAACCATGATAGCCGTCGTTGTGAACCATGGAAAAGTAAAATGTCAAATAAAAAGTGAAACAGAATATGGTACTCTTTCTCTTATGTCAATGTCTGCCATGGATCTCGAGGTGTATTCCTATTGACAGCATTTTTGTTTCTCGTCCCAAATTCAGCAGAGACAAAAATGGTGGAAGGACATTCAGCCTTCAACATGGCACTCGATTGTCGGTTCAAAGTGAGGTGACTGCACGCAGAAACTGAAGCAAAATTTTGAGAGTAATTTCGAGTAACTCTGCTGGTTAACATGGACAAACAGATTACAAGACAAACACACTTCAGGCAAGATAAAACAACATTCAGGACAATGAAAAAACAAAGAAGCGCTTATCTTCTCAACGCCCTGCTTAGGCCGAATTCGAGAAGATAAAGTTACTCATTCTTCGTTTTCATTGTCCTGAATGTTGTTTTTTCTTACCTGAAGAAGAACATAAGAGGGTCGAAAAACGCGTCCTGATGTGTCTTATAATTTGTTTGTCCATGTTAACTGGCGGAGTTACTTGAAATTACTTTTTAAAACTTATGGAACTCGTGGGTTTACCTCTCTTCATCATGGTCGCATCACTCTCATTCTTTGATACACATGCATCCAAACGCGATCTCTTTTCAGTCGTAACACAACGAAGGGTCTACTGTACCGGACGGTTAGCCTGAACAAAAAGTGGTGTGCGTCTATGCTTTTGGCGGCCAAAAATGGCCTCGAAGTATTCGATATGGTGGCGGATGGAAGATGGGCTGACGACTTTGGAATGAAAAAGTTTTACCGTTGACGTGTTATTTTGAAGGCAAAAAAAAAAGGTTAAAAAGGGGAGGGGTGGGATTAGAGATAGACTGATACGGCAATACAAAGAGCAGGAAGATAATGAAGGGAAAATAGGGAAAAACTAAACAAACAGATAGGCAGGCAGACAGACAAACAGAGTGATATCTGGAGATAGTGAAATTAGAGGCTAGTTGAAGATCGCATGTTTTAAACTGTTACTGACTGATCGGTTTAATCTTAACCCAAGATACAACCAAAACGTGGACGTTAAAAAAAAATCTACATTGTTACAACTTTCTAATTGTTTTCTTTTTTTCAGGAACACAACCTCATGATATACAAAACAGCTTTCAAATAGAAGGTGACAAAAAAATTCCATTCTTTCAGAACGCCATACATCAATATATGAGTACACAACAAGCGCGAATGTTTAAAAGCAGTATAAGAACAATTGTATATTTCCTGATTAGCCGACATCTCAAATTCCTTGATTGCCGGATAAAACAAACTCGCTTCAACCTTTACCGGTCGCCAAAAGCGTAACACTCCATTGTGTTCATCTACTCCATCCACCCACCCCCCCCCCCCCCCCCCCCCCCCTTCCCATCCCAAACAAAAGGAAATAAAAATAACTGTTTTTTATCAATGTTCTATGTGTGCGGTTGAGGAGCTGAGGGTTATTAGATAGGAGAGTACATGTCGGTGTGTTTTCATATGTGTGCGTGCAGGGTTGGACAGAATGGGGAAAAAACAGGGATTCGTTTGCGGTTCACATTGGTGTGGTTTCAGATATCCTCGCGGCTTTGTTCTACTTTCATCGTGAGGATCAAAGATGATCCAAAGTCATCATGATCCTGCATGCGGCTGTACCAGCAAAAAAACAAACACAAAACAAAAAGAACACACACACACAGGGGGGGGGGGGGGGGGGGGGGGGGGGGGAGGGGGGGGAAAGAAAATAAATCCTGAACATCTGTTTGTATCATCATCGTGGTCGTCCCAAGGGCGTCATAAGACATCATTGGGGTGACATGTTTACATGTCCTTGCAGCCACGGAGAATACGCCATTGATCTCTGTCCTCAATCACGCGCGCGACAGGCAGGCCAAGCTGCGTCCAATCCATATCGTGAGGAGAGTTTATAAACACGAGAACTGGCAAACTGGCAAGCTTATATTTTACAGCGAGTGATGTGAAAAACAAGGCAAGTAAAGAAACAGCGAAGTCAAAAATTCAAAACTGACTACTTCTTAATTAAAGAAGGTAGGAAAAAGATACACCTGAAGATGCAAGTGGGACTTTGAGAAGTACTGTCTTTTTTCACTGGCCCACTAACCAGCTGGGAGCAATCCTGCACCACGCTCGGAAGCCTGCGCTGTGCGCACATAGGTGCAGGCACCGCACAGGGCATTCCCTTGAGAGGTCAAGGGACATAAATTGCTCCCTGGGCAGATGCCATGGTGTAAACGGCCCACTGGATGTGACACGACAGAACTTCCACGGGAGCGTTCCCATGGGTGTACAAGTCAATATTTCACGACTGCAGAGCCATCGGCGAAAAACTTCAAGCAACTGTCGTGTCCATTCAGGAGCCTTACTCATTGCTGTTCCGCTGACAGGTGGAGACAGTAAAACTCCAGACACGGCCAAGCTTTTTCCTGACACGGCCAAGCTTTTTCCTGGACACGGCCAAGCTTTCTAAAGATTCGAAATTGACAACTTCTTCAACCTCTTGTGTTGATGGGTCAGTTGTTGTTTTATTTTCATATATCTTATGCACCAATCAGGGAAGAATGCTGCTTTTCGTGCACCAACCACAGGACGTTACAACTGTCGGAAATGTTCCCTCGCATGCCAGACAGCCCCCAAGACAGTCCAGCGAACTCGCCTTTACCTCGCCCCCCCGCTCGCGAAGAGGGTGTTCTGTGAAACGCGCTCACACAAATCGCCAAGCAAGCGAGAGTTCTCGCCTCCTCGCCTCTGTGACACGCACAGCTGCTGCCACCCGGTCAGATGTTGGGACCTGCATGATGTGAGACGTAAACACTTTACATCACACTCCATGAAAACCTGGTCCAGAGATGTCCCACCTGCCGTGATCTGTGAATTTATGGGGAAAAAAAAGATCATTTTTCATTTAAGATTTTACGGAAGAAAGATTTTTTAACGAAATCCTCGGTGTATTTGCAGAAAGGGTTGTGTAATAATAACTGAGTTTTTTAATTTTGCTGTTGTTGCTTTTTCTTTTTTGTTTAACTTGTTAGTTGACTTCGACGCTGTGACAGCCCCGATATGGCCCTTCGCGGTCGGCTGGGCTATAAGCAACATTACCTTTTCCTTCCCTGGTCAGGTCGTCTGTCTGCCTCTGCCACGTTTGCCTTGAACAGTGCTCTGGAAGAAGGTTGGGAACGAAGAATCACGCCAGAGACAAGGCCGTTCCAGACAAGTGTCCGGCATTGGACTACATTTTGCAAGTAGTAGTTTTTGTTTGCCTCCATTGCCCGTCATTTGCTGCCTGACATAAATGTTTGTCCTGTGCTCTGCTTAAGGGATGCGTAGAAGTTTCCAGAAGCACCTGCCTGGATTTTTCTCTCAAGATCGGCCGTTAAGTGTCCAGCTCTCGCACGCGTACTGGGAAATGAAGACACCCAAGGTATCTTAGAGTTTCGGCTTCACTCGAAAGCTGATAGATTTACTTTCCGGACCAAGTTGGTGTTTTGCTGCAAGTAGATGCGGGCCAAGGCCAGACAGGACTGCAGCAGACAAGGTTGTCTTTGTGTGTGCTACTTGCGACGCGTCAACAAGACACAACAGTTCAACTTCCACTGTGTCTGTTTCACACTGTTTGTCGCAGAAGAAGAGCGGCTTTGCACGTTGTTTTGTGCCCACACTTGACGTTGCCTTGCTTTCAGTAACGCTGCATTCTGTTTCCCCGTCAGTTTGCTGCTGCTGTTGTTGCTGAGCACAAAATGTCGTGTCCCCGGGATTGAGACTGAGAGAGGGGGGGGGGGGGGGGGGGGGGGGGGGGGGGGGGGGATGTTTCGAAGTTTTTCTTTGTTCTGTGTGTCTCTTTTAAGCATGTCTGCTATGCGAATTGGTTGCAGAAGCGGCCGTAATTTAAAGTTATGCCTGCTTCACGATGGGAACATAAGTTATTTCCTTTCCCCTTGATTTATTTTTTTACGACTACTGAGTTTGCTTCAGTTTTCCTTCACAACGAATGCACCTGTTCCCGAATACCTATTAACTGAAAGGCGTCTGTTCCTGAATATCTATTCATAAAGAATGCATATCTTCTTGACAACCCATTGCCAAAGAATGCATTTGTTTTGAACACCCATTCGCAAAGAATATAGCTTTTATCCATTCACAAAAACAATTCATCCGCTCCCAAATATTTAATAAATGCAGCTGTTCATGAATATCTAGTGGCACTAAACCCAACTGTTTATGAATATTCATGTGACAAAAAGTCGGCCATTGTGGTTCTTCATACATTCCATTTTTTTCAGCCCCGTCATTTCTCCCTTTTCCTCCAGCAGAAGTATCTTTCAGAGAAAATGGACCGAATCAATCCCCAACCCCCCCCCCCCCCCCCCCCCCAAAAAAAAAAAAAGGTAAAGTTTGCCCACTAACAGAAAGTTAGTATGCTTTGCACACCATCTACACAAATCCCTCACACATGTAACAACAGAAAACCACAAAGACCAAGAAACACTTTTTATTATCAGCTTCCAATGTTTTTTTTTTTAAAGTCCAAGAAAATATGCTTTGAAAATGTATACATTATAGCCATTAAACCACCAATGTTTTTGTTCCCTGTGTATTCTTCCTCTCAGTCACAATACGTGTGAGACAAATCTTTGTTTTCCTTGGCAAAAATGCGGTTTTTAAAAGAATATTATAAACACCAAGAGAACAGACAGACAAATGCACTGACGGGGCTGCCATATGCAGGAGTGGCAGTCGGCTCTCTTTCTTAATTTAACCTTCATATCCCCCTCCCAAACACACACACACACACACACACACACACACACACACTTAAAATGCCTGCTCTCACTTCTCAGAAAGTTGAACACCCAAATGAAAAAAAAAAGTTTAACAACAAGAATCCCACAGATATGAAAAAAAGTTTAACAACAAGAATCTCACAGATATGTTCTCTGGTGTGGATTTTTGCTGTCACATCTCCTGCGTTTCTCTTATTCAGCGCCCCAAGTCACAGCCAAACCTCGGACGTACATGTCTCAGCCATAGCGTCACACACACCATGGGTAGCAAACAAAGTCAAGCCGTCCCGAGACAACTGACCAAAGGAGACGCTGCACAGCTGCTGCATGGTGGTTTCTGGAGGTTCCTTTTCCTGGTCCAACAAAACCCAGGAACCAACTGATTAGCCAGTGACTGGTGACAAAAACTGCATAGTCTTTGAGCCAAAGTGGGCGAGTATGCCCCCTCCAGAAGGGGCAACCACATCCATCAGTGGACAGTGAATACCCAAATTAAAAAAAAAAGTTTAACAACAAGAATCCCACAGATGGTCAACTTGGTCAACTTGCTGATTTTTTGTTTTTTGCTGTCACACTATCTGCCACCTCAGTGGCATTGCACCCACGCCGCTCATTCCGACACCCCGTCCACAGCCACAGCCCGGTCAGTCCTGCCGCAGCCCCGGCACTGGCAATCCACAGAGACCAGTCAATGTCAAGTCCTCAAGAGGCAACCCACCAGAAGAGACACTGCACTGCTGCCGAGTCACTTCGGTGGTGTTCAGTGGCGCCTGTTCTGATCCAATATACACAGAACACACACATACTAAGCCCCCTACTGACGACAATAACTGCTTAGTCGCAGAGCTGGCGTGAGTGAGCTCTCCCTCCAGAGGGCGCCACCACGTCCGTCCAGCAATATGGGACTCGCCAATACCAGTGACCCCAACGGAACCAAACCAAGGCCACAGACATGGACAAGACATCGAAACTGAGGTCACCGCGAGAGCAGGGCATGAAGGGCCACAGAATTGGAGACTTTTGGTCATGCTGATCGATGAGAACGATATTGATCAGTCCAACACAGCTCACTACTGGTCCGGACATGGAAAGGGAACAGGAAATAAGGTCACCACAAGAGCAGGGCTTGAAGAGCTTACCGGTACCGCATTTAGGTCCTCCTTGTGTTGGTTCTGCTACTGATTGTCCATGAGCATGAGGCTGATAGAGATGACGCAGTGAGATCATGACAGCATCATCTTCATCAACCTCATGACAAAGAAAAATTAAAAAAAAAAAACCAACAAAGAAAATCAAATACAGATAGAATAAAGATAGAAGAAATCACATACGTTAATCACAGTTGTAAAAAAGAAGATGGGAGGGTGAAACACTGCTTACAAATACGCATACACTACACAAGCGTCTTTACAGCATCAGAAGATTCCGATCCAATGGTGTTTAAATAGTGGGCAGAAAATCTGTAAAATGATGTAAACAACATTTCATGGAGATATCACCGATCAACATTTGAAAAGCACAGCTGTGAGACACACTCACTTTGTAGATATTCATCATGGGACCACACCTGAACAAGCAGGGACATACAGCTCTCCAAACCATCACACCTGCACAAGCCGGGACATACAGCTCTCAAACCATCACACCTGCACAAGCAGGGACATACAGCTCTCAAACCATCACACCTGCACAAGCAGGGACATACAGCTCTCAAACCATCACACCTGCACAAGCAGGGACATACAGCTCTCAACCATCACACCTGCACAAGCAGGGACATACAGCTCTCAAACCATCACACCTGCACAAGCAGGGACATACAGCTCTCAAACCATCACACCTGCACAAGCAGGGACATACAGCTCTCAAACCATCACACCTGCACAAGCAGGGACATACAGCTCTCAAACCATCACACCTGCACAAGCCGGGACATACAGCTCTCAAATCATCACACCTGCACAGCAACGTAGAACACAGGGTTCACTGCTCAACAGCATATCACTGTTAACGCTCCTTAAAAAACAAACAAACAAACAAAACAAAAAACAAAACAAACATACACACGAAAAAACCCTTTCTTCATCTTTTTTTTCACCAGGGTTAAAAACAAACAACAAAAACACCCTCAGAGGTCATCTTTCTATGAATTTTAAGCTTTGATCCATATTGCTCGATTTATTATTTTCATGGGTGGATAGCGTTCTGTCATCAGTACAAACGACCAATCAAAAACACGCATACAGATCATGTGCATATACACATGCAGTGGGAGCTGGCCTTCCGCTTTCAGAGCCATCAACACTGCCGGCCATGGAACAAACTAAATACCAGAGTGCAGGCATCCACAAACCACTGAGAAGCAGAACAGGATAATGCTGCAACCACTCGCACATATCTCCACATCACAAACCCAAGGCATCCCCTTTGATTGACTGATCATACCCTGGGTACAAAAAAATAGCTTAAAAAATGACAATAAAACATGAACGTGCAGCAAAAATACACACAGAAAGAACTTACGGGGAAACTGGGTGCAACAGATGGGAGACAACTAGTTCCCTCTTCTTGGACAGTGTATACATTTTCATAAGTGTGTCCTAGGATTACTACCAAAAAACAACAACAACAAAAAACCCCTGATATGTTACAAATTCTATTCTCAATTACCATAAATCCCCTCTCCACTTTCTACGACCACAAACCTACTACCTTTACCCCCCAAAATAAACCTCCTACCTCTAACCTCAATGGCCACAAACCTCCTACCTCTACCCTCAATGACCACAAACCTCCTACCTCTACCCTCAATGACCACAAACCTCCTACCACTATCCTCAATGCCCACAAACCTCCTACCTCTACCTCAATGATCATAAACCTTGTATCTCTACCCTCAATGGCCACAAACGTTCTACCTCCACTCTCAATAACCACAAACCTCCTACCTCTATCCCGAATGGCCATAAACCTCCTACCTCTACCCTCAATGGCCATAAACCTCCTACCTCTACCCTCAATGGCCACAAACCTCCTACCTCTACCCTCAAACCTCCTACCTCTACCTCTCATTATCATAAACCTTGTACCTCTACCCTGCATGGCCATAAACCTACCTCTACCCTCAATGCCCCACAAACCTCCTACCTCCACCCTCAAAGGCCACAAACAATCTACCTCTACCCTCAATGCCCACAAGCCTCCTACCTCTTACCTCGATGACCATAAACCTCCTACCTCTACCCTCGATGACCATAAACCTTCTGCCTCTACCCTCAATGACCACAAACCTCTGCCTCTACCCTCAATGACCATAAAACATCCTACCTCTACCCTCAATGCCCACAAACCTCCTACCTCTACCCTCAATGCCCACAAACCTCCTACTGTACCCTCAATGCCCACAAACCTCCTACCCTCTACCCTCATGGCAAAGTAAACCTCCTACCTCTACCCTCAATGGCCACAAACCTCCTACTTCTACCCTCAACCATCATAAACATCGTACCTCTCCTCTACCCTCAATGGCCACAAACCTCCTACCTCTACCCTCAGTGACCACAAACCTCCTACCTCTACCCTCAATGGTCCTCCTGCCTCTGCCCTTAATGGCCATAAAACCTCCTACTTCTACCCTCAATGGCCACAAACCCTCCTACCTCTACCCTCAATGGCCATAAACCTTGTACCTCTACCCTCAATGCCCATACCCCCCCTTCCTCTACCCTCAATGCCCATAAACCTCCTACCTCTACCCTCAGTGGCCTTAAACCTCATCATTCTGTCCTCTGTCCTGTGTGACCATGCACATTCTACCTCTGCCTTCAGCGACAATAAACCTCACCTTCCCCTCTACCTTTACGTGCAGACACATTACTGCATAAACATTACTACCCTCATTTGAATACACCTTCATGACCCTAACTCTTAATACCTCATACACTCTTGCCTCTGCGTTCTGTGACTCACAGACCTCATCATTTCCACCTGTACCTTCAGATGCGCGCACACACACACACACACACACATACACACACACACACACACACAGAGAAACCCCTGATCCTCCCATCTTTACTTTCAATGGCCATATTTCACCCTCTTGTTCAACCTTCTGTGACCTACAGACCTCATCAATTCTTCCTACACCTTCAGTCACACCAGAAAATACCATCCCCCCCCCCCCCCCCCCCCCCCCCCCCCATTTATACTTTCAAAGAACATAATTTTCATCCTCCTGCTGAACATTATATGACCACAGACCTCACCGTTTCTACCTATACCCTCAGTAACTACACGCTTCACCGCCTCCTACATACACCCTCAGAGACCATGGACTGCTAGCTATAAAACACCAACTGCCTGTTTGGACATCAATATGTCATCCCCCCCCACACCTCACCCCACCCCTTCCCCCCACCTCAATAACCGTTAAAAAAAAAAAAAAAGTATTGGGCTCCCACATGCTGCCTTAGACATCACACAGCAACATCAAAGCCTTCCTGAAACCATAAATTTTAAGTTATACTTCCTAACATTTCTTTCATTGGTCTGTGTGATCTTCATTAGTCTCCCCTTCCTGTAATCGCCCTTTAGGTGCAGTGCACTTCATACCTGGTGGATAACCGACAGATTTCATGACAGTGGGAAAGACAGACAGGAGAAACAGGTGGTGAGAGAGAGAGAGAGAGGGAGGAGAGGGAGAGAGGTCAGGGTGGAGGGACGAATGAAAGAGCAGTGGGGTGGGAGGCATGGGGATAAGAGGTAAGAGATGATGAGAGAGAGAGAGAGAGAGAGAGAGAGAGAGAGAGACAGACAGACAGACAGACAGACAGACAGACATACATACAGTCAGACAGACAGAGACATACAGACAGACATCCCAATCAAAATGTTGGACCATCAATGTCCTTCCCTACTTATTTATATTCTATTCTCTAAATCCTAACCACTTCTTCCGTGTTACACACACACACACACACACACACACACACACACACACACACACACACACACACAAACACACACACAGAGCAACAACAGTCTCCATAACAGCATGCCCTGCTCTTCAAAACCGGTACCTACTGTCATGCAAAACAATTTTGCTCAACAAGCTTCATACGCAGATTGATAAAAATGAAACAAATCCCACCCTCCCCAAAGAACCTGCCAGCCGATACTCTACACCATACCAATCCACACTTTTAGGTCACTTGTTAATATTCAACAGCATGGCAAGGCCTGATGCATCAGACTCCTGGTCTACCCCTCAACCCAGAGCTCTGATCCAACCGTGGCCTGGTGGGTAAGATCGTGAACTGAGGGAGACAGAAGCACTTTGTTTCCCCTGCATTGTTTCACGGATATCGCTGGGTCCTGACCTCTTCCACGCCACGCAGCTCCGACCGTCACATACAGTGCGGTCTGGTCTTCAAAGCTCAATGCAAAAATGGATGGGGAACTGGAATAGCTCAGTTGGTAGAGCGGCGGACTCATGATCCTGGGATTGCCGGTTCGAATTTTGGTACAGGGGGGATTTTGCCTCGGAGTTAATAATTGGTTCTGACTCCATTCCCTACACAGTCCTTCGAATGAGACTACAAACCTAGGTTCTGAGTGTGAACGCACGCGCAACATCTTGCACACATGTAAAATCCCATCACCAACTTTCGGAAGAGAAGGCCAGTCTGGCCGTTGGTATGGATGACACATTACACATAGCATGCACCTTCCCGAAGAAGATGGATGCCTTAATAGCAGGATAAAAAACGGTCATACACACAAAACTCCACTGCCTGTCAATACAGGCAGTGTCAGCAGGAGTATCAGCCTGCATACGCAGAAAGAAAGAAAGAAAACTGGATGATAAAACTGAGGGCAATGACTGGATTTATGAAAGGCTGGGGGCGAAGTGGATGGATGGTGATGTTACTACTGGTCCCATCCCTCCCCCCCCACCACTTTTCCTTTCTGTCTCATACCCTACTACCCTCCTCTCTTCCAACACACAGATAAACAGCTGCAGCATTTGGTTTCAATAAGATGAAGAAACTGTATGACTACCTCTTAATTGCAGAGGGCAAATCTTATCCACCATGATGTCCGCCACTAAGGTATGGGTTTGGAATGTGACAGCATCTGCGGTACACCTACCATTCCCCGCCCCCCCCCCTCCCCCTTTCTCACCACCCTGATTATGACCAAGCTGTGCGTGTACTAGAAAAAATGAAATTCTCCAGGTATGTTGAAGTATAAGTAAACAAAGGCTACAAGATAATGGAAACTTGTCTGTCGCTCTTATACACACATGCATACCAGACAGTTCTTTGTTGAGTTTGTCAGACCACACTTTGAGCTTGATAAAAAGCATTTGGAACTATTGTTTCTGAGAAGAAGAATCGCTGATTCTTCTTCTTCTTCGTCTTCTTCTTTTTTTTGCTCAAGGCAAAAAGACATACAGCAGGTCTTGGATATTTGGATCGCAAAGACAAATCGACTGAAAGCTTTAGGGCTACCGAGACTGCCCCATAGATGCATTGAAAGAGGCCCTATGTAAGTTAACAAATGCATTCATGGCTTCTTTCATAGGCAGATCCTACTAGAAATGAAACATCTTGATGTCATGGCATAATACCAAATGAAAAAGGCTGTATTGCAAAACGAGCCTCAGACAGATGCTTCTTCTCTCCTTCGTCAGACAGCATTGTTGTAAATGCATCGCCTTCTAAACAGAATGAACTGGACACAGCTTGGAAGTGACACACTCAATGTTCAATTATCACTCTCCCACCAACTTGTGCCACTCCCACTCTCACCTTTCACCAGGAATGCCCTTAGATCATGATCAAATTACAAACTAGACTTTGAGGTTGAGGTAAGCTAGTTCTGACTGACCAAAACATCACGTATAGGCCTTATGCCTATAAGCTTCTCTGAACAATGTCATATACTTGAACAGAATTTTGAAAAGACTGCAATAAGAGTAAATATATCACGCAACAAAACTCTACAGCATACATACAATACAAAACAAAGCAGAGTTACAGGCGACCGGTGCATGACCTTTGACTCTTGGCTATGATGTGAGGTCAGGGACAGGTACCATGTTTCTTATTTCAGTTTCTGGCTGCTGGATGTCAGAGTGGCCCTCTCTCTTGCCTGCACACACACACACACACACACACACACACACACACACACACACACACACCACACAACACACACACACAAGGACACACACACAGCATATCAGCACACACACACATCCACAAAGCTTAGAAATATTCTCTCAAAATCACACTGACGCACTTAGTAAACACCAACAGAGCAAACTGAAATAGAAGCTGTACTTTTCTCGGTGTTGTCAGTTCTTCAAGAATCCCATTGAGGAAAAGCAAAAGTGTATGCAGGCTAAAAATCCTCACCACATTCATCATGTTGTCAGTGTCCAAGTCATGTCTAGAGATAATTTGCATTGTTGGGTTTCCATTGGCTGTTGGAAGTTCTGAGAGCCAGTCAGTGTTGACTTTATATTTCTGACCAGATCTGAAGAATGTTGATCTTTATGCTAGCAGTTGATCATGGGCAAAGACAGACCCCAGTCAATTTTGTATAGCATGATACCAGTGTCATGTTGGCTTCAAAGCCTAGAAGACAGTAAAAGAATGACTTGTGGCCAACATCATCAAGAAGAACACACACACACACACACACACACACACACACACACACACACACACACGCACGCACGCACGCACGCACGCACGCACGCACGCACACACACACACACACACACTCACACACACACACTCTCTCTCTCTCACACATACACACACACAAAACAGACCCAGCACAACATATGAATGTGACACTCACACACAAAATTTTGAACAGGGTTTCTTCAAACTCCACACGAAACTATACTAATCCTAACCACACCACACCATAGTACACGTCCACCCCATCATGACACCATACTATAGTACACGTCCACCCATCACGACACCACACCACAGTACACGTCCACCCCATCACAAAAAACCTTCACCACTTCACACCATGACACACGACCTCCCACCCTGACAACGCCTGTCACTCACACCACATGACCTCCCACCCTGACAACGCCCATCACTCACATCACATGACCTCCCACCCTGACAACCCCTGTCACTCACATCACATGACCTCCCACCCTGACAACGCCTGTCACTCACATCACACGACCTCCCACCCTGACACCCTTGTCACTCACACATCACACGACTCCCACCCTGACAACGCCTGTCACTCAACACACACGACCTCCCACCCTGACAACGCCTGTCACTCACATCACATGACCTCCCACCCTGACAACGCCCATCACTCACATCACATGACCTCCCACCCTGACAACCCTTGTCACTCAACATCACACGACCTCCCACCCTGACAACGCCTGTCACTCAACACCACATGACCTCCCACCCTGACAACGCCTGTCACTCACATCACACAACCTTCTTCCACCCTGACAACGCCCATCACTCACATCACATGACCTCCCACCCTGACAAAACCCTTGTCACTCAACATCACACGACCTCCCACCCTGACAACGCCTGTCACTCACATCACACAACCTTCCACCCTGACAACGCCCATCACTCACATCACATGACCTCCCACCCCCTGACAACGCCTGTCACTCAACACCACATGACCTCCCACCCTGATAAGCCCATCACTCACACCACACAACCTCCCACCCTGACAATGCCTGTCACTCACATCGCACGACCTCCCACCCTGACAACGCCTGTCACACACACCACATGACCTCCCACCCTGACACCCCTATCACTCACACCACACGACCCCCACCCTGACAACTCCTGTCACTCACGCCACACGACCTCCCACCCTGACAACGCCTGTCACTCACGCCACGACGACCTTCCACCCTGACAACGCCTGTCACTCACATCACATGACCCCCACCCTGACAATGCCCATCACTCATGCATGATGACCTTCCACCCTGACAACGCCCATCACTCACGCCACAGGGCCTTGGTGAGGACCTCCCCCAGGATGTAGAGGCCAATGAAGAAGAGGAGGAGGACGGCGATGAAGATGGCACGCTCGTGGTTCTGCATCACTTGCAGCACAGGGTACACCCACAGGTCGGCAGCGAAGGCAATCCATAAAATCCTGCGTGCAGAGAATCAACACAGGGTTGTCAAAATGATGCCTACCCTACCCCTTCACAGCAGCAGGGTTTTCTGGTGGTTTGGTGACATGCGGTCTGGCGACGAGGGCAAGCGGCTGTGGAATGAGTAATTTTTCTCCCTTCCTTATGGAATGCTCTTCCAGCCCACTAAAAACGCTACAGAGTTGTGCTGCTGTGCTTTACATGTATAACCTCAAACAAGCGAAGATGAGATTCTTTTGCAAACATATATGACATAGTGTTCACACGACAGTGTTGTTAAACTGGTCAGAGATTTTATCTCCAAGTTCTTCTGCAGTCTTTGTGAAAAACAAATGATTCAGTGCGATGTTGAGGTGACCTATTCAGACACCCGACAGGCCATGCACGCCATTTCTGCTAGCTGAAAATGTCACAGGATTTTGTGCTTATATGCATTACATCAAAACATGGCCATATAAGATTAAGTACTTTTGTTAATGCGTTCCACAAAGTTAGAGTGTGAGTGCTGTACTACCAGTTTGAATCCCAGCCTTTTCGTTCTTCTGGAAAGACCAAGACAACATGAAGCTTGTGATAGTCAGCACGACCTCTGACCTCATGCCAGATGTGCACTGTAGCAGACAGATTGCTTGTGTAGCCTAGTATGGTTCAAGGACACATTCACGACAGCCCTCAGTGCTCAAGTCAGCATTATGCTTGAGTCGCAGAACAGTCCTTGCTTGGCCAAATCTCTTTTTTTTTTTTTTTTTTTTCTCTTTCTCATTTCTTTCTGCCTCTGTCCAAACATTATAGACCAGAAGTATGCCAGCTCCGCGACAAAGCAATTATTGTCATCAGCAGGGAGCTTAGCAGGTGGTGTCCTGCATATGTTGGATCAGAACAGGCATCACTGAACACCACTAAGTGACTCGGCGGCAGTGCAGTGTCGCCTCCGGTGGGTTGCCTCTTGACAACTTGACACTGACTGCTCCCTGTGGATTGCCAGTGCCAGGACTGCTGCAGGCTGGGCCGGGTTGTGATTGCTGACACAGGGTCAGAATGAGTGGCATGGGTGCAGAGCCACAGAGGTGGCACAGAAGATGGGACTGCAAAAAATTATTTATATATATATATATATATATATATATATATATATATATATATATATATATATATATATATATATATATATATATATATATAATATATATATACAAATAAATAAATCAGATGTTACCACGGCTGCTACGTGGAATAAAAAGCAGACACAATGGCAGACAATGTAGTGGCCCAGGTGTCTAAACCGATGACAGTGCAAGAAGCAGTGCTGACTGTGCAACTGCTGTGCAGCTGCATCAAGCTTCAGAGGTTGCATGCACCATGAGCAGAAAGTGGTTGCGTCTTGTTACAGTATAGTTTCTGCATTTTTCAGAAAGCAGGCGAAGGACGAGAATGCCCAGGGACAACAGCGTTCATTTGCAAACATCAACACCACAAAAACACACATGCACAGTGACCTCACAGGTCAGCATTACAACAACAGATACACACACAGCACAATGACCATAATGGTCAGTTATAAACATCAATAACACAGAAACACACACTCAAAACACAGTGACCACAACGGCCAGTTGTAAACATCAATAACACAGAAACACACACTCAAAACACAGTGACCACAATGGTCAGTTAAAAACATCAATAACACAGAAACACACACTCAAAACACAGTGACCACAATGGTCAGTTATAAACATCAATAACACAGAAACAGACACACACACCTAACACAGTGACCACAATGATCGGTTACAAATATCAGCACCACAAAGGCAGACACGGACACAGCAAACCACAACCACAACGTGTGAGACATAGAAACTAGTGAGCAACACATGCAAAAAGAATGACCTGTGGACAGCATCATCAACACACACACACACACACACACACACACATACACACACACACACACACACACACACACACACACACACACATTACTACAAAATGCTTGACTCACCATGCCAGGTACAGCAGGGCAAATGAAACCAGGATGAAAATGCCATTGCGTCGGCGGGGATGGTGATGAAATACTAGGTATTTCTCCATCAGCAGCAAAGGCAACACTGTGGTATGCTGCCCACACAGGTTGAACACCCTTTAACACAGGCACTGGACAATACAGCTAGACATCCAACAGGACAATATAGCTAGACATCCAACAGGACATCCAACAGGACAATAGAGCTAGACATCCAAAAGGACAATATAGCTATGCATCCAACAGGAAAATATAGCTAGACATCCAACAGGACAATAGAGCTAGACATCCAACAGGACAATAGAGCTAGACATCCAAAAGGAAAATATAGCTATGCATCCAACAGGACAATATAGTTAGACATCCAACAGGACATCCAACAGGACAATATAGCTAGACATCCAACAGGACAATATAGCTAGACATCCAACAGGACATCCAACAGGACAATATAGCTAGACATCCAACAGGACAATATAGCTATGCATCCAACAGGACAATACAGCTAGACATCCAACAGGACAATATAGCTAGACATCCAACAGGAGATCCAACAGACAATATAGCTAGACATCCAACAGGACAATATAGCTAGACATCCAACAGGACATCCAACAGGACAATATAGCTAGATATCCAACAGAACAATATAGCTAGACATCCATCAGGACAACATAGCTATGCATCCAACAGAACAATATAGCTAGACATCCAACAGGACAATACAGCTAGGCATCCAACAGGACAATAGCTAGACATCCAACAGGACAATATAGCTAGACATCCAACAGGACAATATAGCTATGAATCCAACAGGACAATATAGCTAGACGTCCAACAGGACAATAGAGCTAGATATCCAACAGGACATCCAACAGGACAATATAGCTAGACGTCCAACAGGACAATAGAGCTAGACATCCAACCAACAGGACAATATTGCTAGACATCAAACAGGACAATAGAGCTAGACATCCAACAGGACAATAGAGCTAGGCATCCAACAGGACAATATTGCTAGGCATCCAACAGGACAATATAGCTAGACGTCCAACAGGACAATATAGCTGGTGCATCCAACAGGACAATATAGCTAGACATCCAACAGGACAACAGAGCTAGACGTCCAACAGGAAAATATTGCTAGACATCCAACAGGACAATATAGCTAGACATCCAACAGGACAATATTGCTAGACATCCAACAGGACAATATAGCTAGGCATCCAACAGGACAATATAGCTAGGCATCCTACAGGACAATATAGCTAGAATCCAAAAGGACAATATAGCTAGACATCCAGCAGGACAATATAGCTAGACATCAAACAGGGACAATACAGCTAGACATCTGACAGGACAATACAGCTACACATCCAACAGGACAATATAGCTAGACATCCAACAGGACAATATAGCTAGACCTGCAACAGGACAATATAGCTAGACATCCAACAGGACAATATTGCTAGAGATCCAACAGGACAACATAGCTATGCATCCGACAGGACTATATAGCTAGATATCCAACAGGACAATATAGCTAGACATCCAACCGGAAAATATTGCTAAACATCAAACAGGACAATATTGCTATACATCCGACAGGACAAAACAGCTAGGCATCCAACAGGACTCTATAGCTAGACATCGAACAGGACAATATTGCTATGCATCCAACAGAACAATATAGCTAAACATCCAACAGGACAATATAGCTAGACATCCAAACAGGGCAATATTGCTATGCGTCCGACAGGACTATAAAACTATGCATCCGACAGGGCAATATAGACATCCAACAGGACTATATAGCTAGACATCCAACAGGATAATATAACTAGACATCCAACAGGACAATATAGCTAGACATCCAACAGGACAATATAACTAGACATCCAACAGGACAATACAGCTAGGCACCAAACAGGACAATATTGCTAAACATCCAACAGGACAATATAGCTAGGCATAAAACAGGACAATATAGCTAGACGTCCAACAGGGCAATAGAACTAGGCATCCAACAGGACAATATAGCTAGGCATCAAACAGGACAATATAGCTAGACATCCAACAGGACAATAGAGCTAGGCATCCAACAGGACAATATAGCTAGACGTCTAACAGGACAATATAGCTAGACATCCAACAGGACAATATAGCTATGCATCTAACAGGACAATATAGCTAGATGTCTAACAGGAGAATATTGCCAGACATCCAACAGGACAATATAGCTATGCATCTAACAGGACAATATAGCTAGACGCCCAACAGGACTTTATAGCTAGACATCTAACAGGACAATAAAGACATCCAACAGGACAATATAGACATCCAACAGGACATATTGCTAGATATCCAACAGGACAATATAGCTAAACACCCAACAGGACAATATAGATAGATGTCCAACTGGACAATATAACTAGACATCCAACAATCTTCCTTGAGAAAGAAACGTGGCCATCTTCCACAAAATGGCAGATAGCTGCATTCTGAAGACACCGAGATTGAAACTGAATGGAAAGAGGGGAAACAAGATATTCCTACTTGTGCGTAAATGGTTTCTGTTAGTCAACAAAAAGATACACAAACAATGGGGCCTTTAAATTAGTCAAGTCACAGAGAAGCGACTTTGAGAAAAAGGACTTTAAAGTTGTGTTACAACAACAACAAAAGTGAATCTTTCGTTACATTTCTAGATTAGTTAAAGTGAAAACAGTGAAATGCCCTAAACTTTAATGGTCATATTATGGACTGGTGCTGAAAACTCATTTCACCTAGATCTCTCACTCTGTCTCTCTCTCTCTCTCCTCCTCCTCCTCCCCCAACCCCTCCCCCATTCCCTAAGCTACAAACTTATTTGTATTCAACTGCCGTAAAAATATTGACTAATGTTTAATTTTTTTTTTTGCTGTATGTTATATATTTTCCCTTTTCCTGTCTCACCTTTTGTGTTTTTAAAAAGAAAACCCATTTGACCTCAAACTGACTCCACCATCTGTTTGTTGCCAACAGCTGACCATAGCCTGGGCTGAGGGAAGTCGGGAGATGGTCGCACATGAAGACCACATTAGGGAGATGGTCACACATGATGACCACATTAGGGAGATGGTCACACATGATGGCCACATTAGGGAGATGGTCACACATGATGACCACATTAGGGAGATGGTCACACATGATGGCCACATTAGGGAGATGGTCACACATGATGACCACATTAGGGAGATGGTCACTTATGAAGGCCACATTAGGGAGATGGTCACACATGAAGACCACATTAGGGAGATGGTCACACATGAAGACCACATTAGGGAGATGGTCACACATGAAGACCACATTAGAGAGATAGTCACACATGATGGCCACATTAGGGAGATGGTCACACATGATGGCCACATTAGGGAGATGGTCACACATGACGACCACATTAGAGAGATGGTCACACATGCAGACCACATTAGGGAGATGGTCACACATGCAGACCACATTAAGGAGATGGTCACACATGAAGACCACATTACTGACGCAGAACAAAGACCAACAGAGAAAAAAACGTGCATGGAACAGAAACAAAACGATCATCAATTAAAATCACAGCATAAAATCAGATATATGCATGCGTGAACTGCTTCAAACAATACACGACATTCAGCAAACCAGCGGCCGTGAAATATCCATGAAAGATCACGTGACTTTTACCTTGCCCCCAAAACAATGAACGCACGAGCAATGTTCCTGACTGCGAGAGGCAAAACAGTTGCTGATGAACAGTCCAGAAATCTTTGAATATTTATGAATAAACAAATACTAAATATCTAAAAAATAAATAAGACATAAACATTTATGAAGAAACAAATCAAAACTTTTTATGAATAAACAAGTTTGAGACTGTTTACAAATAAACACGTCAGAAATATCAATAAAGAAATTAGATTTAAACAAGATAAGCAAATCAGAACCATGTATGAATAAATAAGGCGGGAAATATTCAGCAGCGCCAGAAAATAGTTGCTTCGGGGGTGGGGGGTGGGAGGTGGGGGATCTTTACAGCTATACACATCAAAATTGTTAAGCAAAAAAAATAAAATAAGAAGTAGAAACACTCAGCAGCAAGGGAAGACTGTTGCTTCAAGGGTGAAACATTTACAACTATACAGGTCAGAGTTACTTAGGAGCAACAGTTCCACTGAGACAGAGATTCTTTGCCTGATAGAGACCCCCTTAAACAGACCAACAACTCCATCCACTGGGTTTTCCTCTTCAGCTAATCACATCAGTCTGTTCACTCCAGGATCACATCTGCACCCCGAAGTCTACACCCGACACTCAGCTTGTAATGTTGGGAGAAATAGGGTGGGTTAAGATTAAGATTAAGATTAAAATTATAGTCCCGTCAACAGCAGAGGTTATCTCAGGACTGTCACCACGTTCATAGGGTGGGTTAAATGGGAGAGAGAGAGGTGGGGTGGGGGACATGGTGGGATGGAGAGGGAGGAGGAAGGGGGAGAATTTACAGTGTAAAACACATCCCCGACATCTCTTTTCACACCAACTTGAAAAAAAAAAAAATTAAATCAAATAAATGAATAAATAAATAGATAAATAAATAAACACATGAAGAAAGAAAGAAAGAAAGAAAGAAAGAATGAGTTCACGTTAGAAACAAACAAAAAAAAAAAAAGCTGAATGGTTTCATTAGCATTATTTGTAGTCAAGATGTCCCTGGGGATAGGGTGGTGGTGGTGGTGGTGGTGGTGGTGGGGAGGTCATCAGGACGGTGCCGCCAGCAGCGGGGCGGCAGACTAGGACGAGGACCTACACAGATATGGGTGATGACAGGGGGGATAAGTCGGGCCCGACGCTCAGGATAGATGAGCTCCCTGTCCACCATGAACAGCCCCCAGAACACCACCTGCACAAACTGCACACACAGGGGGAGGGGGAAGGTGAAGGAGGAAGTGGCGAGAGCAGAGGGTGGGGGGTGAGGGGTGGTGGGGGGAGGAAGGTGAAAGGCGCTAGTCATTCATTCCTGCTCTGTCACATCACGCATGATCAAGCTGTCTGGCTGGTTCATGAATCTGGGTAGGACTTCCTGATGTTTCGGGACCCCGGCTGATTTATTCCCCTTTGCACACTGTGAGTGGGGCATCCACACACAGCAAAACAAGAGGCTCTGCTCAATTCATTCAATCTGTGTATCTAGCCATGCTACTTACATATCTTGGTTAAACTTTTTTTTTTCTTTTACAACAGTGAGAGGAGTACTGGAACAGTAGATAAACATTCCATTTGTTTTTATCTTCTCCTGGATATAGTATATCTTTCTAATGGTGTACAACACATCCCGAGAATTTCAGTACACAAGTCTGTGTCCTGTGCAAGGGACTGGATTTTTGTCTCTCTTGAAAAGGGATTTAGGTAAAAAAAAAGGCAGGGCACTAGATTCCGATAACCATCCATGTTGGAAAGGGATTCTGACTTCACGTTTCGCAGACAAACTGGCCTATAACGTTGCGCAGCTCAGAAGGACCATGAGACGATCCCGCCATCCCAGCAAGGCTGATAATCCCAGCTGACACGTACCTCTGCATCGAGTCCATCATCAAACTTTCTCCCTTCTCCCCCCCCGCCCACCCTCCCCCTCTTATACCCTCACCCCTGTCTACAGTCTAAGGAAAATAACCACATCAAGTCCTTAGTATGGGGTCCCAGCTTATGGAGAAAGCAAGGATCATGGCAACATTAGCACACCCACCGAAAAGGTACTGAAAATATACTAAGTTGAGTGCCTACCATGAATTTTGCGTTTTGCCCTTACTGGTCATATGAACCAAAAGGCTACTACACTTGTGTAAGGTTACATAACATTAACAAAAAAAGGCCCAAATCGTGAGTTGTTGACAATGGTTATAAACACATTGTAAAGGCAGCAGGGAAGTGCCATTGCTATGTGAGGCCCCTCGCGTAAAGGATGAAGACAGCAGCTCTCGGATCTCTGATTCCATGCTCAGTAGACATGAGCACAGCATACAGACACCACCATAGCAGAAGCGGCCAACACCATGGGAGCAGCAATCATGCAGGAAGCAGTGCACTGAGAGGGGAAAGGTCAGGGCTGACACTGGAAGTCACACCAAGTCAGTCGGCTGACCAACTCACTGGCATGGATAATGGAAAGCACATCAAGCAGACAGATAAGCAATAAGCTTTAAGTCAGATGCAAACGTTAAAACAAAAGAAAAGAAAGAAAAAGAAATGAGAGAAAGACAAGATGCTGGTTAGATATTAGGATTGGCAGCATTAGTCACCAAGTTAGTCTGCTGACAAACAAGCCGCAAGCAAGGACAGGGTGCGCGCCGCGCACACACACACACACACACACACACACACACACACACACACACACACACACACACGCACACGCACGCACACACACACACACACACTTTCAAGTCAGTTACATGCATTACAGACAAGAGAAAAGCAACATGCTGATGAAAACACAAGCCAAACGAAATAAAACCGAAAAAGGATACATGAATAAAAGAGTACAAATGACCAGAGCCACAGCCAATCAACTCACCACAATCCCGTAGTTCAAATTACAGGATCAAACATAAAAATGCAAAGAAAAAAAAAAAAGAAAAACAAAATGAAAAAAGAAATAAGAGAAAGAGAAAGATGCGAGCACATACCATGAGGTGGTTGAGCCAGGGAGGAATGAGAGAGTCTAAAGCTTTGGGATAGACCAGCTCACGATCCATGGCGTACAATGCCCAGAACGTGCACACCACAAACTGAAACCATAGCATCAGCATACAGGCCTGTGGAACAGACACTGACACAGACAACCACAGAGACAGACTTTCAAGTCAGAGAACGAAAGGAGAGAGAGAGAGAGAGAGAGAGAGAGAGAGAGAGAGAGAGAGAGAGAGAGAGACAGACAGACAGACAGACAGACAGACAGACAGAAGAAAGACAGACAGACAGAAAGACAGAAGGAATGAGGGGGGGGGGGGGGGGGAGGGAGTGAGAGTGAGAAAGAAAGAGGGTGTGAGGGAGAGAGGGACGGGGGGAGAGCGGGGAGCGAGAGAGACAGAGAGAGAGAGACAGAGAGAGAGAGAGAGACAGAGAAAGAGACACGAGACAGAGACAGAGACAGAGAGAGAGAGAGAGAGAGAGAGAGAGAAGGAAGAAGCGAATCTTACTGGGGTGGTAAAAGAAGAGGAAACGAGGGGGAGGTGGGAACGAGGCTGAAATTCAGGAAATTAAAAAAATGCACCATTTCAGGTAGGAGAGAGGGAGAAGGGGAGAGAAAGGCAAAACGGGAGGAGGTCGAACCTACAACCTTGTCAAATTATCACAGTGACAATGTTCTCACTTTGACTAGTCCATTGAGATCAGCAAAAAAAAAAAAAAAAAAAAAAAAAAAAAAAAAATCCCCTAAAAAAACAACTCCCCCCCCTCCTCCCCCCAAACAACAGAATCAACTGTTTGAAGGCAGTGATGGTACCAGTTTCCCTCACCATTCTTCTGATGCTGAAAAGTGCCAGACTTTCTGACTGGGCTCATCGGCTTCTCATGTCCTGCTCCATCCGGAAATCATAGGCCACAGCAAATCACACACTGACTCAGGGTTGACACAGGTGAAACACACACTCACTGTGTTTTTGTTTCACCAGTTGTTTCAGACAATGTGTTTCCAGAGACGGGCATGCTGGGTTAGGGAAAAGGGGTCAAAGGTGAGACGTGTGTCACCATGGTAACATTATTTCTTGCAAAATGCTGGTTAACACCGTAACAAAGGGATTCATGAAACAAAAAGAAAAATTACCAAAACTATATAGAAATCATTTTCACTTTCACCTTGGTTATAGTTTATCAAGGAAATGCCGATGGTCCGTGAGTTCTCAAATTATGAATCTTGAATGAGAAAACTTTCCATCAATATGATACAGGACTAATGAGGAAATCTGCGCTCAAATCAGAATGAGTGCTGCATCTGTTCAGCTGCACTGTAATGCGTGGGGTGCTGTGAATCATCAGTGTTTGGCCTTCCACGGAACAGAGTTGGGGGGGGGGGGGGGCAGGGGGGCTACCCAACCCTTTTCAGAACAAAGTTAAGTCTCCTGGGCAAAAGAAGGTAAGTGCACCAGTTATTGTTAAGGCTATGAGACAGACGAGAACCAAAAAGAAGGAAAGGGACAGATTACGAAGAAACAGAGGGACACACAGAGAGAGACAGACAAAGTACAAACTGCACAGGGAAGGACACAATGGGAAATGGATGCTGTGGGAAACACGTTTGTTAGTACACAGCAAAATGTGTCAGTAAGCTGGGCATACCTTAGATCAGCAGGCAAGCAAAAAAGCATGTCAAACAAAGCAGTGGTTTAGAAATGAGACTGCTCTCGTTAAAATCTGAATCAAGAACTTTTCTGAGGAATGACACCTAACCTTTGAAAGAAATCATACACACAAACACACACACACAACACACACACGCGCACACTCACACATCTGTGCGCACACACGCATGCACACAGAGCACGCATGCACATGTGTTCACACACATGCACACACACATGCGCACATACACACGCACACACACATATGCACGTATGCACGCACACACACACACACACATGCACACACACACACACTCATGTACACACACACACACACACACACACACACACACACACACATGCAGTCACACACACACACACACACACACACACACATGCAAACAGTCACACACACACACACACACACACACACACACACACACACACACACACACACACACACACACATGCACACACACAGACACACACACTTCCACCTGAAGATCATAAAAAATTCAAGCACTAAAGACAGGTGCCAGTTCTAGCATGATCAAAAAGCAAAACACATCACTCTGACCTGCATGCAGAGCATCACTGACCCTGATCAGTTTCAAAATGAGATTGTTCTTTCTTTCTTCATTTTTTTATTGTCTTCAAATTTTTTTTGTCTTGCCTGAAGAAGACCAAAGAGGTCAAAACGCGTTGTGTTTTGTCTTGCCTGAAGAAGACCAAAGAGGTCAAAACGCATTGTGTTTTGTCTTGCCTGCAAAAGACCAAAGAGGTCAAAACGTGTTCTGTTTTGTCTTGCCTGAAAAAGACCAAAGAGGTCAGAATGCATTGTGTTTTGTCTTGCCTGAAGAAGACCAATGAGGTCAAAACATGTTGTGTTTTGTCTTGTCAGTTGTTTGTCTCTTTCATTTAACGGAACACTAATTTTCCTTTAAGTCTGACCAACTTAGCAGGTCAGGTTTTGTCCTAAAGATATGCGGCTCAAACCACAATGGAGGTACCCGGTGACATATTCTGAAGATTTTGTTTTGTTCCGTTTTGCTTTACCTTTTAACTCAACATATACACAGACCATCTCATACCATGTCCCTCTCTGCGCGCACATGATACATGACACATGTTAACGGTCCCCTACATAATAAACCTGATTTCAATGAATTTTGTGTGCATGAACATTTTTTTTTTTTTTTATAAGGCTGACCATTTTCCAGAACCTTCTTCAAAATGGAACACAAGAGCGTATTCTCGTAATCAGAGGCATAAATTAACTCATATGCTTGTCCATTTAAAAAAAATGTTAATGGGAGCTACCACCCCAAAAAGCAGATGCAGGCATGATTAATCGGGTTTTAAACATTTTTAAAAATCTTTTGCAATCATTCACGCACTCACAACTGATTTGATTCCATCACAATCAGCTGAATTTGTCATGTTAATTTGATTCCATCACAACCATTGGAATCTCATGCATTTATTCCAAAGCCAAGTTTCCTGAGATAAACCAAACACATGTAAATTTCATAATACACTCGGCTTGCCTCATGTGCTCTCTCTCTCTCTCTCTCTCTCTTTACCATGTAAAGAGGTGTAACCTTTTGTCTTCAAAATGTAGAATGGTATTATTATGTTTGATATGTTGGTTTCTTCTTTATCTACCATTTTGTTGGGATTTTGTTCATTTTTTCTTTTATTTCCCATCACGTTGTACTATATGAATGTACTTGAATGAAAAAAAAATGAAAAAAAAAAAGAAAATAAAGTTTTCTGAGATATGTCAAGAAGTGGAGGAAGAAAAGAGCGGAGGGGGAGTGGAAGTGGAAGAGAGGAGCGGGTGTGGACACCCCAGCCAGCACTGAAGACACACACTCTCAAGCTGCTGCTGCAGTTAGCCTGTCACATGGACTGTCACGCCCAACCTTCAGGCCTGTAAAAGCATGATCAAAGCAGATGGAGATGGGACACAGAGCTCTGCATTTAAGCCAGATTAAAAACCGCGCACCGCCGCACGCATACAAAGCCCAGTCAGCTCAGCCCTGCCATCAGAGGGTTAAGCCAGGTAGAAGCCACACCCTGTTTCCCTAAAACTGGTGTTAGTGTGCTTCCAAACAACAACAACAAAAATGAGAGTACTTTACTACAAAGAGTGCGTTCACATCTTCCAGGTTTTGTAAAAGCAGGGCTTGGGGGGGGGGAGGGGGTTGTCAACGTTTTGTACCTTTTTCCTGCTGATTTCTTTTTTTTTAAAGAGGGGGTTGCACCTCGTTATGTATGTTTTCACCTGGCCTCACCTAGCACCACAGAGAAGAGTCTAGAGGGGCACCTGACTTTGCGATAACTATGATAATGATTGGTTCTTCCAAAACCAATTCTGACTCATCAGCATAGTTTGGCACAGATCCATGCTCTCCAGCCAGTTTTTCTTTTTTTCCTATTGTTTCTGTTTTTTTTAATCAGTAGTATTTTTTTTTGCATGCTGTCGAAGAATCAGACACAGCAAGACACAATTTCAATTTTCATGCATGGAAGTTAGCAAGAGTTGTTGTTCTTTCTTTGACCAAACCTTCCTCTACCCCCTCCTCCCCACCCTCCGTAGTACCACATGTTCAATTTCTGCTAAAGAAATTTGTCTCTAGATTTCTTTCTCTCTCTCTTTTCTTTTTTTTAGGCACTTTTTTCTTGGTTAATTAAGTGCATCATCATATTTTCACCAAATATGTGTAAAAAATATGGAGAAATTGTAAGCGTAAACAGGTCTGGGAGAACAACGCGGAGCTCTGCACTGAAACCAGATGTGAGCAGCACACTGCTACATGTACACATTGTATACAAACCCAGTGCAAGACCTGCTGAAACAGGGTCAAGCTAGGTGGAGGCCAAGGCAGAACACCGCATTAAAGCCAGATCTAAAGCCACACATCCCTGCATGTACATCAAGCCCAGTCAGGCCTGTCAAAACAGGGTTTAGCTGGATGGAAGCCATGGGAGAGTACTTCATGAACGCCCTGCAGTTCTTTCCCTTGCTTGGTTTACTATCACCAGTGATCAAATGTTTTTCATTTGAAAATTATCATATCTATGATCTGAAAAGTATTTCTTCTATATAAATGGAAAAGCTTATCAAAACAAACCTATCCAAACGCATAAATTTACAGAAAAATAAACTGCAAGGAATTTCAATAGTTTTTGCCAAGTTTTTGCAAAACAAATGCGAAAAAACTAAAATTGTTAAGACCTAAAAAGCCAGACCTGAAGCAGCACACTGCGGTATGCACATAAAACCCAGCTGGGCCTGCCAAAGCAGGATCCGGCCTGATGGAGACCAACACTGGGGTCTGCACTGAAATCAGATGTGAAGAGGCACACCTCTACATGCCTGCAAAGCCCTGCCAGGTGTAAGACCAACACACAAAGATCATAAAAACACACAGCAAACTGCTGCGTAATCTGCTACAGCAATGTCCAAACTTCTCACATGGGGCTAACAGACACAGATTCACCTATGAAAAGACAGGTTTATGTACTACATAATTTTTTTTTCTAAAGGTGCAAAATAGTTGTCCATAGGTATGCACACACAAAAAAGAAAAAAAAAAAAAAAACCCACAGCATCTACCTTCTTCTGCAGCCCTCCTTACTACACCTACTCCCACCAAATGTTGAAATTTTCTTCTTTTTATTTTTCTCATGTGTACCTCTCACACTTGTATTCTGTTCTTATCCACTCTGGCAGTGGCTTCAGCCATATTGTCAAAAAAAAGTGCACCCATGCACAGAGAAAAACAAACTTATTAGGCAAAAAGATCTCATTCAGATAATGCTAGTTTCAAATGCAGAGTTCTAAATACTTCTCTTTCCCCTCCTCTTTTCAGTCACTAATTTATGTATGTATTTTCACCCAAAGCTACTGTTAATTCAGATACATTGAGTTATGAACGCATAGGTCTACAGGCTTCTCTCTTCTGTCTTTTCACAACCATTCAATTATATCTGTGTCTTCACTCATCCAGTTGATCTATGCTTTTCCTTCTTTTTTAAAAATTCATTTTAATGTAAAATGAGTATAAAATCTGGTTTTGTTTTTAAGAAAAAAAAAAAAAGAATCAGCCAAAGGGAAGTAATTCAAAACACAGAGGTTTCAACTCGCCTCAAGACTTCACACTACCACTCCCCATGTTTACAGTTCCTACCACCCTGAGGACTGCTGCTGTTGAAAATGCTCATAACAAGTACAACTAGTCCTGACCCATGTCCTGAGCTCCAGAGTCATGAACCACAAGCAGACACTGATCTCACCCCTAGTTAACTGCTGTACAGTCAGTTCAGTCTGTACACTTCATAAATGATACATATGTACATCTGTGTGTGTGTGTGTGTGTGTGTGTGTGTGTGAAACAGAGACACAGAGAGAGAGAGACAGTCTCTATACAGAGAGAGAGAGAGAGAGAGAGAGAGAGAGAGAGAGAGAGAGAGAGAGAGAGAGAGAGAGAGAGAGAGAGAGAGAGAGAGAGAGAGAGAGAGAGAGAGAGAGAGAGAGAGAGAGAGAGAGAGAGAGAGAGAGAGAGAGAGAGTATGTACGCATTTTGTCCATAATCGTTTTAGTTCAGATAAATCAAAGCTCTATGTTGCAAGCAACTTGAAAACAGCAACAACAAAGTACTAAATGGACTGAGCAACAACAATTAACATAATCTTCTTAATCATGTACAGGTATCAACAAATCTAGGCAACCTGTGAATAACTTTGAGAAAACTGTATTACATAACTAGAAACAAACTGATCATATACATAAATCATACATTTTGGGGGTGGGGTGGTGGCACAGTTGGGGGCTGGCGGTTATGGGAGAATTAAAAGAACACAACTTATATCAATGAGGAAAGAAGAAGAAACAAACAGTTCAAAAATAGAAACATGCATTTAAACTTGAAACAGAATTCAATTAAGGATACACATCATGATTTCCTTAAACAACAACAACAACAAAAACCACACACACACACACACACTGACTGACTGAAAACCAATTTATTGTCAGATTAACTCAAAGTTGTACTGACAACACACACACACACACACACACACACACACACATACACACACACACGCACAAATGAAACACACACACACACACACACACACACACACACACACACACACACACACACACAATATGACACATGCACACCCCCCCCCCCCCCCCCCCCCCCACACACACACACACACACACACACACACACTAACACTAACACTAACACTAACACTAACAGTATTAAACACCTTACAGTTACATGTCTCTCCTGTTTCTTTTTCAAACAGCTGCCAACTCCAGTCACTAGCTCTCACTTACCGTGCCGACAGGAAAAGCGAGAGTGGAGTGAATGACATCCCTGGCCCTCTGAAGGCCAGAATGACCTTTGGTGTCGGCTGAGGTCACCGAGGCGTCAGATCCAGCAAAGATGGTCACCACGCACAACCCAAAGTACACCATCTGCAAAATCTGAAGGACAGAAACTGAAACTTAGAGCAGAGGCAAGGAGCAGAAAACCAATGTTCAAAAAACTGGAGCAGAGCTGATGGTGAAAGAAATGAATGCCCACAAAAGGAAGAAAAGGAACACAAACCAAACATCCACATGCCGTGGTCCTATAATTATTTCAACTTCAACTCTGAGATGGGACTGAAAGATGGCCAATCCAATTTCCTACATACTAAGAGCATGTTGATTTGCTGACCAATGTTTTACTGACCCAATGCTTCAACAAACGGGGGTT
>JADBJO010009653.1:79411-81230 GCA_016801955.1 Conus betulinus
GTAATAACAAGCACGTGGCTTGCAGTCGCAAGTATTTGTGTACCGGACCCTTCTCTGCAGCTTTTGTTTTTCAGTAAGTTTAGTCGTCAGTATGCCTGGTTTTAATCCGAGAGGGCTAGCAAACGAAAAAAAAAAATGATAAACTTAATCTTGATAAAGTACATAACCCAGTTTGTCATGCCCTGTCACTGACGCCCAACCGTTGCAGCGACTTAGTGAGACTAGGATCAGGATCAGGATCAGGACTTTTACGTTGCTGGAGCCTTCCTAGGGTATGCATAGCAACGGGAAAAAAAAAGAGAGAGCAGCCCCTCTTCAGGTAATCAAAAGCTTATTTCAAAATTTCGTTTATTTCCTTAAATAAAAAAAAAAAAAAAAAAAAAAAATTCTGACCCATTGGAACTGACTAGAAGAGTGAAAGTCGAGAGTAAGTTCGACCTCGTTTCGAGATGTTCGTACTTACCAAATTCCAGAATGTGAGAAATTTGAATTTTCCAGCATATCCTCTGTGTCCTATTTCAACATAGTTCCAGTCATACCAGACTGTCACGATGTACATCAGAAAGTTTGCCGTGTAGAATGCAGACGTCACCGCACGAGGTGCCATGATTGTTTGTGCTTGGTCACATGATTTCTTCCTCGCCGGTGTCAGTAGCCTCCCTTGCACATCGTGATAGGCTATCTCTTCAAGAGAGAATGTCGTTCGGTCGATGCCCGTTCAATCAGCTCTCTTCATCTTCATTTTCATCCGTAGAGTGTCCTCAATCAACTCGCTGATTATTCTGACACTTTGTGATGGAGATTGTTGGAGTATGCACAGCATATCAGTGGATATAGAAAAAGAAATGCGATAGCATGCATAGCAATACAATATGAAGAATGGTTACTTCAGAGGAGAGTTGATATTCTAGATTCTACACAAAAAGTATAGCATTTATGATAAAGACACACAATTTGGTACTCGGCCAAGTGTCTTAGTGTTACCGCTGGTGATTAAAAGAAAGGAATTAATATCGGATATTAACTTTGAAATTCACAAATAAACCAACAAACTAATAAAATAAAACAAGTAAAAACAGGAGAGAAGAGAGAGATGATGATGATGATGATAATGATGATGATGATCTTTATTTCCAAGGGTAGGCTGACATAAACAGATTATATACATCTTTACATCCGGCCCTTGCCCCGTCGAGAGACTAAGAGTGATTAGCATCTAACTAAGCATGACTAGCTGCTAAACCATATAAAGATAGGCCTACTTATCTTTGAAATATACATAAAACATTGATGAGCTTTTTCTCCTTCAGTGATAACGAATACACGAGCTTAAAGAAAAAGAGGCATTGAGACAACAACAAAGAATAAATGAATAGATTATTTAAAACAAAACAAAACAAAACAAAACAAAAAACCAAAAACACACACAGAGATCGCGCACGCGCGCACGCACGCACACACGCACGCACGCACGCACGCACGCACGCACCCACACACACACACACGCGCGCGCGCGCGCGCGCGCGCATGCACACACGCACACACACACACTAGCACAAACACATTCCAGGAATGTGGTTCCCAATGCATAAACAGAATAAAATAATTCAAGAAACAGTTGTCAATAGCAACATATGGTCTATGATATATCAATAAATCATAAACACCTATGTATAATCAATGTGTGGGTGTGTGTAGGGCGTTGCGTTCCTAAATCAGGTGAGTGGTGAGGCAGATGAGTGGCGTGTGGGCGGGGGTATGCGTGTGGGTGCGGCGTGAGGTATGTGTGTATGTGGGCTGTGTGCTGGGTGTGGGTGCG
>JADBJO010009654.1:0-12500 GCA_016801955.1 Conus betulinus
ATCCAACTCATTACACTGGTAATCTGGCTGGTAGCCTGTAGGACATGCAAATAACAGTATACACAGTGATGACTGCATTGGTATTCTGACTGTTGTCTGTAGTAAACAGACACACTGACATCATACACAGTGATGACTGCATTGGTATTCTGCCTGCTGTCTGTAGAACAGACACACTTACAATATACACAGTGATGACTGCATTGGTATTCTGGCTGTTGTCTGTAGAACAGACACACTGACATCATACACAGTGATGACTGCATTGGTATTCTGGCTGTTGTCTGTAGAACAGACACACTGACATCATACAGTGATGACTGCATTGGTATTCTGGCTGGTCTCTGTAGAACAGACACACTGACATCATACACAGTGATGACTGCATTGGTATTCTGGCTGTTGCCTGTAGAACAGACACACTGACTTTATACACAGTGATGACTGCTTTGGTATGCTGACTGTTGTCTGTGGAACAGACACACTGACTTTATACACAGTGATGACCACTTTGGTAATCGGGCTGGTAGCTTGCAGGGTGTACTGACTCTCTCTCTCTCTCTCTCTCTCTCTCTCTCTCTCTCTCCTCTCTCTCTCTCTCTCTCTCTCGCTCTGTCTCTGTCTGTCTCTGTCTCTGTCTGTCTCTGTCTCTGTCTCTCTCTGTCACCCCCACTGCCCTCTCTCTCTCTCTCTCTCTCTCTCTCTCTCTCTCTCTCTCTGTCTCTCTTCTTCGAAATGATAACAATAATGAAGACGATGATGACGACGACGACGACAACGACAATGACGACGACGACAACGATGATGATGATGATGATGATGATGATGATGATGATGATGATGATTATGATGATGATGATGATGATGATGATGATGATGATGATGATAACGACAAGAACTAGAACAACAACAACAAAGAAATGGTTAAAAAAAAAGTAAAAATAATAACAATAATGATAATAATAAGAATAAAAATATCAATAAGTAGTAGTAGTAGTAATAGTAATAGTAGTAGCATAAAGATGATGATGCTGATTATGATAATAGTAACAAAAATTTAAATGATAACGATGTTGACAAAAAACAAAAATGTGATGATGATAATAATAATAATAACAATAATAATATTAATAGTAATAAAAACAACAATAACAATAATATCGATAACAATAATAATGAGAACTACAACACCACCACCACCACCAGTAGTGATGATGATTATAATAATGGTAGTAATAGCAGTCATTAATAACCATATAAAGTTCTGGTGAGAAGAGGACTGTGAACCTTAAAGGCATTGGCAGAAGCAGCTGTAAAGAGTTCCCGCTGGATCTGGTCGACGAGGAACAAAATGAATTTTATAAGGCTTAAATTTCCCAAGTGTCCGATAGCCAAGTGGGTAAGAAATCCGTCTAAATGGCAACGCCTTGAGACTCCGACCATTTTAGATGTTGATTGGTTCGAATACTAGGAACGCCAAGAAAGAAAACACGGTAGCAGGTCATCTAAGGGTCATGATTTGGATACAGCTCGGCCCCTTTTAGCGTAAGGAGTTCAGGGCCGAAAATACTTATCTGAGGGGGAAGGATGTGTCTTCTCTGGAGATCTTTTACTGTCAAGCTCCTCCTAAAGTTTCTTTCTAGTAACAGAGAGAGAGAGAGAGAGAAGACAGACAGACAGACAGACAAACAAAACAGACGGACAGGCACAGAGAGTCAGAGAGAGATCAGGTAGAGTCCACACTGAGATACTGACCCAGAAACTTAATATCCATGAGCGGGATGGCAAACAGGAAGCTGGGCACCAGGCAGAGCATCAGCTGGATGGTCTGATAGCGGCCTCGGCTACCCAGCTCTTCCAGGATGGGATCCAGCTCCAGGCATCTCTTTGCCTCACCGGTCTGTGACCTCCTCCAGGTCAGAACCTCTGTCCCGTTTCCGCTTCCTAGTATCTCTGCCGACGCCTCGACCTGCGCCCCATCTTTTCTTTTAGAGAGTCTCCTCCCCTCGTTTGACGTCATGTCACGTGGTTTCCTTCAGCTCTGCGTGTGTGAACGTATCCGCCCCGAACAGAAGACAGGTAGGTTTGTTGTTTTGGTTGTGATGACCACCTGTTGGCACCAATCATCAATAAACACAACAATGTTGACCTCAAACGGCTGATCTGTCATAGGAAAAGGAGTGCGCGTAACTTTTTTTTTTTTTGAGTGATGATCCTTTAGAGAGTACATTGGAAAGGTGGTGTAGAGGGGAAGGGATCATGAGTGTTGCTCGTGTACTGGTCGGTCCGGCACTCAGCGTTGTTGTGCGCAGCAGAGAACATGTAGCGTTTTGTGTTCACCCCCCCGCAACTGTGAACTCTGGCCTAAGAGTGACTTTCAGTGTCTCACACTGCCTGGGGTGTAATGGCACACCACAATATCCATGACGTGAGAGCGTCATTGTATGGGGAGGGATGGAGGAGGTGTGCGTGTGTGTGTGTGTGTGTGTGAGGTGGGTGGTGGTAGTAGTGATAACCTAAAATTGCACCAGTACTACATGAGCAGCCATTAAAGTACGTAGCCAGTCCATAAACTTTACTTTTGGTGATCATATGCCCAGTCCATGATAAGCAGCTGTTCAAAAAAAACGTTTAGGAGGAACTGATTTTTTTTTTTTAATGAAAGCATATGGTCTGGAACAATCTGTCACTCTCTGTTCAAACTTGTTAAGATTCTCGCGAAATGGATGTCTTCTCAGTTTCCTACAGCTGAATTAAAAAAAAAAAAACAAAAAACGTCAGCTTAGTTATGTTTTATCCTTGTCTGTCTGTGCATATTCCTATGTGTCTGTCTTCCCATCTGTCTGTCTGTCTGCCTTGTTGTCCGTTTTGTCTGTCCGTCTGAGTGTCCATCCGTCCGTTTGTCTGTCTGTCTGTCTGTCTGTCTGTCTCTCTCTCTCTCTCTCTCTCTCTCTCTCTTCTCTCTGTCTGCTGTATATGTGTGAGGAATGTGTCTGGGTGAGCAGGAAACTTAGCACTGTAATCGTGTTTGCACACATGTTTAGACAGACAGACATATACATAGATCGGTAGATGTGCATACATCTAGATAATAAATACACAGATAGATGCAATCCATCCTGTGTTGAAATACATTTTGTCTTTAGGCATACTGTGAAATGGAATCCATCATGTCTTTCAACAGACCTGTCTTTGTGCACACTGTCAATGTTTGTTGGCGACTCAGTTCCGTGGACAGAAGGCGCACGGGAACACCTAATGATGTTATCAGTTGGAAATCTGCAGCCAGCTGCAAGTCCAAGACAACGTCAAACAAACAAGCCATGTATACTCTGTGTTTTAGGACAAGTTAACATGTAAAAACAGCGAGGTAACTTGAGGTAAACTAAGTGCTACTCACACACACACACACACGCACGCACGCACGCACACTTGCACGCGCGCACACAAACACACACTTGCGCGCGCGCACGCAAGCACCCGCCACACACACACACACAACACACACACCACACACACACACACACACATATATATATATATGTATATATATATTAACGCACTACTTACCATCCAATCCGACTGCAGATACTCGTAAATAGTGCAGGTTTCTGTTCCAAACGTGTTGAGTACACTACGTTCGTTCCATCCACGCCGTCGTGAATTGTTGCAGCACAGTTTTGTGTCAGGTGACGTGATGCTGAAGTACATTTGTACTCTACAAGCCACGGCATTTCCACTGACATTTCAGTGAGAAGTGGGTGAACAATTATTCTGGCTGAGACCCTACATTAAGTAGGCTGGATGGTAACCACACTGCACCTACCTTTCATTCCTCCGCCTCCTCTTCTCTTGCCTTTGCTAAACTGCTGTATCATACAGAGAGAGAGAGAGAGAGAGAGAGAGAGAGAGAGAGGAGAGAGAGAGAGAGAGAGAGAGAAAGAGAGAGAGGAGGGGTGGTGGGGTCGGGTCAGAATTAAGGAAAAAATGTTTTCAGACAAAGGATTAAGACCATTTTGCACAGTTTTCTCTTTCCGTTTGTGCTTGCAGGGCGAAATTATTCATATTAACCACTCGCGCGCTTATTCTCTCTCTCTCTCTCTCTCTCTGTCTCGCTCCTCAAAAACACACACACACCACACCACCCACACCACACACACACACACACAACACACACACACACATACACGCACGCACGCACGCACGCTCGCATACACACACACACACACACACACACATCACACGCGCGCGCGCGAACGCACATATACACGCACGCACCTCGCACACACACTTTCATTCATTTGCAAAATGGTTAGATCAGTAACTATACGACCATTATTTGTAATTCTTGTTGGTGATTATGCCCAGGATGAGAGATGACGATGGGTTAATCTGTCAGTTTTATTCTGATGGTCAGTCTGGACAGCAGAAGGGCATATCGCAGTCATGATAGCATGACGCGAACCAGTCTCCTCAAGTGCAACGAGTTCGGGACCGAAACACTGGCCCCAGTGTGTAAATCTTCAATGTATCGTAGAGCCAGATCACTGTACAGAGATACAACGTGTTTTAAAAACCTTGCCCTGTTTGCATTATGTTCAGTTAACTTTGGATTTCTGAAGTTGATAAAGAAGAATCTCGCAGAATTATTCTTCGCTGCTTTTCTGTGCATTCAGTCTCGTTTCTTTGATGTCTCTTTGGAGCATAATCGTAGACCGCAGATGCATACTGATGTGGAACCGACAGTGAACTTTGAAAAAGAAATTCCGATCGTCTGTACTGCAGCTTTAGGTTCCTCATTCACTGTCACTCCCATGATTCGGTGCATGTATTTGTAGCCTACTTAGGCGTTGTCGTGTGTCCACCAAAATAAGACAGACCTCTTTTTCAGTGTTTTTGTCTAGAAGTAACTACTACGCATTTCGCGTTTCTTGGGATAAATATCAATGATTATGATGACAGGTCTCTGATCCATCGTTTAAAACCTTGCCGCAGAGACTGTTTGAACTGTCCAGACCACTGCGCTTGAATAGGGAAAAGTGTCATTAGAGGAACACACACACACACACACACACACACACACACACACTCCTCATAATGGGAGATCGTTGATAAGCAAACAGAACAGAAGCGGTCCTAAAACGGACCTTGTGTCACTTCAGATTTTAATAATAGTTGATGGAAGCTCTTACCTCTAATGACACACTGAGTTCTATTGATCAAGTAAGATTCGAAATAAATAATTGTGCTCAGGACTTTGAGAAATAATATCGATTTAACTTAGTGTTTTGTAGTCAACAGAAGATCAAAATCCTTTAAATGAGAAAGGAGACAACACCTGTCATTAAGCAAAATGATATAAAAACATGTAAAGCAGCATAAATCGAAATCAGACGAATTATTTTCATTCGCCAGTATCTCACAGTTGACGCAGCCCAAAAGATAGTAAAGTGTGTTGGATTCCTTTAGCTGACCATAATAGTGCGCTTTTAAAGGCCTTATATAAATAAATGCATGCAGGACAGGACAACAAAGCAGAAAATGCACTTCATCTTCATTCGCGCTTTTGCACAAAGGGCATAGCATATCTACGTTTTTAGTATTTGCATATCGATACTGATGCGCTTTGATGTCTGTAATTCCTAATCTAAATCTTGTTAGGTAACTTCTAATATGCCTGTCAATATTAAGTGAGAGATATTTTTTCACAACCAGCGGATGTCTTAAAAGTTCTATAAAACGAATATCGCTCACTGTTCCGGATATTTTCATGCCAGTTTTTGCCAACGATTATCAATTAATCTTTGCCGGAGTAGTTTCAAAAAAGCATTTACATTTCCAACCCCTTGACACATCCAGACATACCCAAATCCATTAAAAAAACAGAAAATCCCTAAACATCTGTAACCCACGACTTTTTACCACGCGATTCTAGTCCCAACAGCATATTATATGCTTTAAGTGGTAATCTATTGTCATCCATTTTTGTACTACCCTCAGCCAGTATCTAATACACCGTACAGATGAATTAATATAAATAGGATAACGGTGTGTTTCCCCATAAACACATTCGTTCGGTGTTTTCATGTGAACCCCCAGAAATTTCTTAAGAGCAAATGAATGAACTTTTTTCCCCACACATAGTAGCAGATTTATCTAAGCCCCAAATCTCAGCACCATATTGAGCAACTGGTTGAACCTGTGCATCGAAGAGTTTTAGAAACACTGTCAAGGAGTTATTATTTAACATGTTTATTTTTTTCAAAATACACAATAAGGCATTTTTTTGCTCTGCTTGCCAGGTCCTGACAAGCAGCTGTAAAGCTTAGGCGTGTAGAGAAATAAATGCCAAGGTATTTGTAACAATTTACAACAGCCATCATCTGTCCATCAAAAAAACCATCTTTCGCTTGCTGCCAAGTAACTTCCTTTTCTAAAAACCACAATATTACTCTTTTTCAAATTTACCTTTAACTTAAGTTTAGAGGCCGTTTTGGCACAAATTGTTTAACTGGGTCTGGAGGCCAACTGGAGTCTCAGATAATAAAACAATATCATCAGCTAGTAACAAGAAGATGAATAAGTTTCAATAAATTGGGAGAAAGTGTTGCACCGTGTCTTCCGTTTGCTATTATTTCTAAATCTAGTTCATTTATGAACAATGAAAAAAGAACAGGGCTGCAAGCATCGCGCCTTGTTTTACACCCTGTGTACATAAAATAAAGTCAGTAAATTCTCCACCTGATCTGACTCTTGTTTTAAACGTTATAGTACATAGTTTTTTATACACTGATATAATTTGCCATTGATACCGTTCTTTTTCAGTATTGGCCAGAGTAATTTTCTAGAAACGGAGTCAAAACGCTTTCTCGAAATCAATGAAAGCTACATATAACTTACGATTACACGAAAACTGCTTTTTGAACGAGAGCCAGAAAGTAAACATATGATCTACAGTGGAATGATTCTTTTTTTGATACCAGCTTGACACTCACCAGTAATGTTATTTTTGATCGATCCATTTCCGTAATCTGTTATTGATGATGGAGCTATACAATTTGCTGCTTATATTAGACAATGAGATTCCTCTATAATTACCAGGATCGTTTACGACACCTTTCTTAAACAGTGGAATGATAATCGATTCAGTCCAGCTTTCTGGATATAGTCCTTTATCAAAAAGAGTATTGAAAAATTTGAGAAAGAAATCAATCACTATGTCCCCCCCACCATTCTTGAATAACTCACCAATCAAACCGTCAGGACCAGCAGATTTTCCATTTTTTAAATGTCTTACTGAAAATAGAATTTCCTCTTTTGAAATGGGACTATCCAGGTAACCTAATTCTTCAATTTCTTCTGTGTCTGCTTCACTGCAAACATCGTTCTCTAGCAATTTTTAAAATGCTGGTACCACTCTTCAGTAGAAATATTACTGTGTATAGGAGGTGTCTTTACAGAAATACTACGACATTTTTGCCAAAATTCCTTCTGGTCATGGGTTGAGTTTATTAATAATTCAGTAAAGATTTGTTGTGCTCTATTTGCTTTCTGTGCAACATATTTTTTGTATTCTCTTCGAGCCTTACAATATTTAACACGGTCTTTGCTATCATGGGTTCTGCAAAACACTCTTAAAAGTTTCCTCGTATTTGATTTAGTCACTTTACATTCTTGATCATACCATGATTCAGTCCTCTCACCTGAATGTATTCTAACTTTCTTTTTCATACATTCTGCTTTGGTCATAATACAATTATTAAACATACATAAAGCTACATTTATATCTTCATCTATGCAACGAATCGCTGTTTTTAAGTACTTGCAGGGTATTATCATTCATTCATCAGACCACGAAAAATGTTTGCATATTCATCATTCCATATCAATTTCTCGACATATTCAACCTCCGTGTACTTTTTTTGCAACAGGACCAACAACTTGTGAAAAGCCAAATGCAATTCCAAAGGAAGATGGTCAGACTCAATGCGTTCTGTTACATACAAATGCATTAATGATTCTAGGTATAGAATACAAGTCAATGGACATCAGAAAATATCATTAACACTATTCCCTGTATCAGAGATGTATGTGAAACGACCCTGCCGGTCGCCATTACATACACCATTCATTATACATAATTCTAACGCTGTGCACATATTCAGAAGGAATTTTCCATATCTATTAAGCACATTGTCTTCAGAGCACCTGTTGCCACAACATGAAGAGCTTTTGATTTGAGAAGAACAAGCATTCACTTCACTAGATATTTCGGGACCCAATTTGCTGTTCTTCCATTGAAGTCTCCGTTTAGTAAAAGAAACACATCAGGAAATTCCAAAATTTTATCAGTAATAACATTTTCAAGCATACTGATGCCATTATCTATACCAAAGAAGGAATAAAAAGGTGAGTTTTTCTGGTGATATCTAAGTACAAATATGCAAGACATCTTTGGGCAGACCCAAAATACATTTTGAAATAAGAACGTCATCGTATTATTACACTCAGTATCTATTTTTTGTACATATTTTGATAATTCATTTTTTATTAGACAAATCACCCCCCCTGATCTCCCTTGCGCTGTAAACTGAGTCGCTGGTTTACAGAAAAATTTTGTAATTATTAAACACACTAGACTGAAAGTTTTCAAACAAAAGTTTCAACGAGACATATGAAATCAAATGACAAAATATAATCGATAAAACTGCGGTCCTTTAACTTCGACAACAAGCCATTCACGTTTCAGTGTAATAAAGACATGCCAATTCTAGTATTATATACACCGTTCACCTCGACAGTCATTTTCAGACACACGATGTACATTTTTTCCTGTTTCTCTCATTGAACCATTGTTTCCATACTCGCAACAAAAATGACCAATCTGAAAAAGTTTCATTCGTATCAGAGCAAACTGAGACAGAAATATCAACATCTACATCTTTCCTATTACACTTGTTGAAATCAGCAGTGTAACTGTTCTTAATTTCCTTAGAAAACCACTCTGTAATGAAGTCGACCCTGTGACCGACTGACGACAGCTGACAGGCTAGCTAACTAGGCCGCCGTGAGCACTGCCGTTTCCACAGCGACAGCACGGTAGCAGTGTCACCCGCCGTGTCACAATTCAGTGAATCGCCCTGTTCAGCACGCGCGCACGAGGGGGAATAATTTAAGCGATACGGTGACTTGATTTGATTTGTTCCTGTTATGACATTTGACAAATTGTGGACAAAAGATAGTCCCAGAGGACAGATAGGACTTTACGCTATTTTCAATATCAGGCCGGCCGGATTGTTAAGCCATCGGTTTAAGAGTTTTTTATCTCCGTCCAGACAGAACCTTTCTCCGTCTATGACCAAATGATCAAAGACCATGGTGGCTCTTCTGTTCTCTTTCCCTAGCATTCTTCAAATGCGGAACCAAGTTTCTCCGTATTTTCCCTCACCCTCTGCGTAAAATCTTCGCCAATGAAGATTTTACTGCCCCGTAATTTGTATCTGGCATTTAGAATCTGTTCTTTACTTTTATAAAACGTACATCTTCCGATGATTTGAGGAGTCAGGTTTTCGATTCAGTATTCAGGGCGATGGAGTCTATCAAACTCGATGTCCCGGGGCAGCTCTAGTGTGTCTGTCAGCAGTCTTTCACGAGTCCTTCACATTCATCCCTGGTTTCGTTGTCACGTCTTCGTATTCCATGAAAGATGATATTGTTTCTTATCGAGCGTCCCTCTAAAATCGTCAGTTTTTTTTGTTCTAAAGCTTCCAACCGTTCACACTGAGTTTGATTCTGCTCCCTTAACTGCTGATTTTCATGCTTTAAATCCCTCACTTCCTCCCACAAAGATGCAACCTCTTCATGCAATCCCCGCACACATGTCTTTTCACTTCTTTCACATCTTTCTTCAAGTCATCACACTTACAGTTCAGATCGTTCAGAGAGGCCAGAATGTCCTTCATCACTGGGTCACCAGACGTCTTTGATGGGTAGATGGGGGACCAGAAGAGCCACCACTTGTGGATGCCAGTCGAGTCTGTCTCAGGTTCTCTGCCTTCCCAGCAGGTCCGGGGTCCCGGGTTCAATTCCACATCGCCACACGACGCAGAAAACGCCTAGGTACAGAAAAATATGCCAGAGGAGACCAACGATGACACCGTCCCGTAGTTTTTTGAGATTTTCAATGTCCGCAAACACGAAGATTTCTTTGCATTGCTCGACGATACATGAATGCGACGAACACGCGGTACAAATCCGCCACAAACGGCTCGAAAAGCCAAAGTTACCTTCGGCATGATTTTTTGCATTTGATCGACGATTACCGAGGAATGCGACGACACCGGTACAAATCCGCCACAAAACGGCTCGAAAAGCCAAGTTACCTTCGGGCATTTTTCACCTCCAACAACTTTCAGGATCCAGTAAGGCTTACGCTCCCGTAATACGGTTTTTAAACACGGAGCTCCTGTCAGCCGGTGTTTACACACACACACACACACACACACACACAGAGTTTATTCCATGTTTACTGTTTTAGGCCATTGCCCCTCATAAAGGGAGTTAGAAGACCATTAAAGTCATCTTGGCACCCAAGCAGCTACACGCAAGTATAACTAACACTCATTCAAAAAACTACTTCATGAGAAATAAATGATCCCAACTCCAATGCTTTGAAGAAATGGAAAAAAATAAAATTGCTCGCTCGAGTGCATGCCAAAAGAAAGCCAGTCTAAACTGACTTAGGAATTGATAGAACTTGAGCGGTATTTCGTGAGCTCTTAATTTGTGCAAGACAGGGCACACACAACCCAACCCAAAATGCACTTTAGTTTTTTCTGTGTCCTTTTTTTTTTTTTTTTTTTTTTTTTTTTTTTTTTTTACAAAGTGGGCATATTAGCCTAAATCTGTTTCGCTGTGAGAACGAGGACGGTTAGCAATGTTCGACAGTTTTTCAGAAATACCGAGCCTGAATCTAGTTTAAACAATAAACAAGTAGGGTAACTCTTGCTCCCATAATTGTTGGGAAAACAAGCGCAGGTCCCCACTTTATTCAAGTTTAAAAGGCTGTGCCAGTCTTGAATAAAGTTACTCTATGATAGGTTTTTCTTATGGGAGCAAGAGTTACCTACTACTTTAATTGTTTATTTGTTTACCGTTTCCCTGCCTCATTTTATTTTCAACTGAATGTAGTTGTTACATACTTTCAGTTGCCTGTGTAGATTTAGCTGAAGATAGGTGCCATGCAAAAGGACCTGCAAAATGTGCAGCTTTCACCGTTACCCACAGGTAGATTCCAGTCCTGCCTCCGTCATGAGACAGCCTATCTCTAGATATTTTTCCTTTTCTAGAAAATTCGACAGCCAGTTCATTGACAGAAGAATATAATAATAATAATAATATGGCTAAGTACTGTTGCCTGTTCTAAATCTGGCCCGCTACTCTACATATATTGCTTCACTTGGTGTCCAGTCGTATGTTATTTACTCCAAATGTGGATACAGACCTTTTCTATCACATTTGTCAATTCTACGCCACTGTAGTCGCTGAGATAGTTGGTATCTCCCTTTTTATATACTGGTACAATTACCGACTTACACCAAAGTACAGGAAAAGCTCCTTTAACAAAAAAAATAAACAGCTCTTGTTTAAAAAAAAAGTGAGAAAGTAAGAGCTGAGTCGTAAACCGATTTTAACATTTCACCCATTAGAATAATGAGCACTTTTACCAACTTACAAATGCAGAATATTTTCGATGATTTCAGTTGTACTTATACGGTCATGAATATCAGCTCTTCTGTATCCTCTTATTTTTTCCCACTTTTTCAGTTTTCCCGTTGCTCTACATATTCTCTAGAACTGAACACCCTAGAGAATGATCCAACCACTGCTGCGAAATAATACATACAGCACTGCTTTTCTGTTCTCTGATCTGCTTGGTGACCAAAATAAATTTGGACCATTAATTATTGATCCTTTCAATTTTCGTATCTTAACTTGTTTCTCTTTTTTTTTCCGTTTTTTTTTTCCCCTCTTCATTTTCATATATTATCAGCTTTCTTTTTCTGACACACAGCTCTCTATGTTCTACTAAAGCTATCTCCCCCCCCCCCCCCCCCCTTCTCAATTTCTCAAAGGACCTTTGATTTTTCATTTCATTCGTGTATATTCTTCCACAAACCAATCGTTCATCACTCTCTTTGTTTTCCCTGCCATTCGAACCATACACCATGCTGCTCTATACGATGCTTTTACAAAAACAACACATTCATCAACATCATCTATGATAACTTCTTTCGCTCTCTTCAAACATTCTTTAAAGTTTGGTGATGCTTTTACAAAAACAACACATTCATCAACATCATCTATGATAGCTTCTTTCGGTCTCTTCAAACATTCTTTAAAGTTTGGTGATGCTTTTACAAAAACAACACATTCATCAACATCATCTATAATAGCTTCTTTCGCTCTCTTCAAACATTCTTTAAAGTTTGGCGATTTAT
>JADBJO010009654.1:17500-20000 GCA_016801955.1 Conus betulinus
GAAACGAAAACACGAAATTTGTTTGTGACCACAGAGAGAGAGAGAGAGAGAGAGAGAGAGAGAGAGAGAGAGAGAGAGAGACAGACAGACAGACAGACACAGACAAGAGAGAGAGAGAGAGAGAGAGAGAGAGAGAGAGAGACAGACAGACAGACAGACAGACAGGCAGACACAGAGACAGAGACAGAGAGAACAAACGAACGAAATTTAATGCTATTAGGCTGTAAAGCCCATTAAGGTATGCGTTCACTGTCAGTTTTGTAGATGACCGTCACCCCAGGTAGAACTGAATCAAACCGTGGAGAGCGTGCAGCCGCCGTAGAGCACGTGCTTGGGTCTCTGCATGCTTCGTGTTGCCGATGCGTTTTCCTTTCCGGAAGGCAGGCCTGTTTACCTCTGATGACGTGTGTCTTTCTTCCTGCTTTACAAACCAGAATAAGCAATCGTCCTCCGAACACGGATCGCAGGAATATTCCAGAACGACATCGTCTGATTCACGCAGCAGCACACCCACATCATCTGTTTGATGGAACACGACCTTCCGAAATGCTTGATTTCTGTGTAGATCTCGCAATCATCTCTGCACCTGTCGCTCTGTCAGAGAAGCGACATATCCTTAACCACTCCCGTGTCAAAAACAGCGACAATTTTATTTATAACTTGTTCCAGACTTGTGTCGGTGTCTGACGGGTGGATTTCTGGGTCCCAGATGTATTACTCCGACAGATCGGAATGCAAAGACAGAATCGTATCCTGAGCATGCGACGTGTCGTCATCATCGCGAGTCGGCTTGATGTGTTCTTCTGCACTGTGCTGTGTACTGTGTTCATCCGATTCGGTGTTAGGCACGACCATTTCATTCGCGTCACTAGTGTTACCGAGACCGGCACCAACCTGTTCAAAACGTCGTCTGTTCTGCTGCTTCGATCTCTCTTGATCTCGTCGCACCTGGTTGGGTGGGTGGGTGGGGGGGGGGGGGGGGGGGGTTGGGGGGGGGCTTCTTCCTGTCCTGAGCTTGTGTTCTCCGGCTCAGCACAGGATCCGCCATTGTTGTTGACACTGGGCTGACCAGCTTCAGTCGCAGAACGACCAGTGTTGCTGCCTTCTCCAGTAATTTTCCAACTTGAAACACACTTTTCAGTCAGCAGGGCGTTTAGGGCTGTCTCTGCAGTTGCTGGAAGTCCAGTAACTGGCATTGTCACAGGAGAATTGAAAACAATTGCCGCAACTGAAATAAATGGCGCCCTGTGGCTTCGTGTCAAATCACGTGACCTAGAGAGAGAGAGAGAGAGAGAGACAGAGACACAGAGAGAGAGAGAGAGAATCACCCCACCCCCTCCAGTAAATGTTCTCAGTTCAGACATTGCTACATACCTCATGGCAGTGGGGGTAGACCTCCATTAAATTGACACTGCTACATAACTCATGGCAGTGGGATAGACCTCCATGAAATAGACATTGCGACATAGCTCATGGCAGTGGGACAGACCTCCATGAAATAGACATTGCTACATACCTCATGGCAGTGGGGTAGACCTCCATGAAATAGACATTGCTACATAGCTCATGGCAGTGGGATAGACCTCCATGAAATAGACATTGCTACATAGCTCATGACAGTGGGAGTAGACCTCCATGAAATAGACATTGCTACATAGTTCATGGCAGTGGGGTAGACCTCCATGAAACAGTTTCAAAATGGAGTGACTGAGGGTGGAAAATGAGGCAAAATTTAGAAAGAGAGGGGGTTAGTTACCGCCAAGGACACAGACACAAAGTACAGGACAAGACACAATGCATTTTGACCTCGTGGGTCTTATTCAGGCAAAAAACGAATAACATTTAGGACAGTGAAAACGAAGAACGAGAAACAGCTATTTTGATTTTGCTCCGAATATGAGAAGATGAGGGTTTCTCGTTCTTCGTTTTCTCTATCCTAAATATTTTTTGTTTTTGCCTGAAGAAGACCCAAGAGGTCGAAATGCATTGGTTTTTTTTTTTTTTTTGTTTTTTTGGGGGGGGGGTTGTTTTGTTTTGTGTTTTGTTTTTGTTTTAGTTTTTGTCCTGTACTTTCTTTGTGTCCTCCATGAAATAGACATTGCTACATACCTCATGGCAGTGGGGTAGACCTCAATGTGATAGACATTGCCACATACCTCATGGAAGTAGGGTAGACCTCCGTGAAATAGACATTGTCTACTTCGTGGCAGTGGGGTAGACCTCCGTGAAATAGATATTGCAACGTGCCTCATGGCAGTGGGGTAGACCTCCATGAAATAGATATTGCTACATACCTCATGGCAGTTGGGGTAGACCATGAAACAGACATTATCACGTACCTCATGGCAGTGGGATAGACCTCCATACGATAGACATTGCTACATGCCTCATGGCAGTGGAGGTTGACCATGTGATAGACATTGCTACATACCTCATGGCAGTGCGGTAGACTATGTAATAGACATTGCCACATACCTCATGGCAGTGGGATAGACTTCCT
>JADBJO010009654.1:25000-27500 GCA_016801955.1 Conus betulinus
GTCTCCAGAGGATTGATTTATCGTCAGCTGTAGCCTTCGCCTAAGACACGATCCGCTACTGAGACCAGCTTGCGTGAAGACAGCGCACACGCTAGGCAGTAAAGCCATTCCTATCTTTATATTACATACTTATAATTGAGCATAGTGAGAGAGCAGTCAAGCTCAAGTAACAATGTTTTCTTAATTTAAACAAAATTAGATACAGATTTATACATACACGACTTCACAAGCGCTAAAACACAGAGATGTACGTTGTGTGGTAAAACAAGGCCAACCATTATCATATCTAAAAAACTTACATCTTACAGTTTAATTACACAATAAAATTCCTTCCATGTAAAACAATGACTTTGCAATTTTTAACAAAACACACAAGCAGAAGAAGAGTGAAGGGAGATATACCCAGATAATAAATAAAGAAACATCTATAAAATACTGTAATTTGTAGTTAACACCCTAACCATTTATATTATCTACTAAACACGCGTTTTTCTAAAACTGAGTTTAAATTATGAAATTAACTTCACGCGCGTGTAATAGTAGCTCTCCCTTGTGATCAACGAAAATCCACCTATAATTCTGTGGTATTCCCACCTCCAAGGATTCAAAAACAAAATTTTAGTGACACCCGAAGGAGCCACCAGAGGGTGAGAAGTAAAATAAGATGAACACACCGACAAGAAATTTGTCACGTGAAAAGTAAAATCATTGTTTAAAAGTGATAAATATAGGGAGGAATCTTTGAGCTGGGTCTAATGATCTGTTGAAGATACAAGGGAGGTCAAACAGTGTCGACAGTCAGAGTGATCAGATCGATTGCTCAATTAATCAAAGCATTGTCAGTTACGTCACACACACACACACACACACACACACACACACACACACACACACACACACACACACACACCACACACACACACACAGAGTCATTTATTCCTATTTGGGCACAAGCCTATATGCAACGACATAATAATAATGATAATAATAATATAATAATGGTGATGATAATAATAATAATTGATTGGGAGAAAAGGGGCGAGGTACCGAAGGGATGGGGGGGTGTTGGAGTGGGTGTTGACTGGGGTGAGAGAGAGAGAGAGAGAGAGAGAGAGAGAGAGAGAGAGAATATAGAATCCTTTATGTCACGTGACTCTCGGTTCATGGGGCCCGACTCATTTGTCCGTTTGATGGTTGTGTATCTGCTAGTTTTATAGAATTGCGCTAAATAGGTTGGTGCATATAAGTCAGTATTGCCGCTGTTTGGAGTCTCCTGTCTTTCAAAACATGGTAAATTCTGTCAAACAAAAAAAACGTCTGTTAAGTATTTTACGACCAGACAGAGAAAGGTGCCTTCGGAGAGGCCTACTCTCTGCAGAACAGACTGATACTTTACCAGACGAATAGTGTGACCAGAAAGGGCACGAAGACCACCCGGTGTCGGAACAAATCCAGAATGGTGTACTGGGCAGGGGACCGTTTCAGGCAGTGGACTGTGACTGATCCCTTCCTGGCTGCCAGGGCTGGTGCCGGCATGATGCTGTTTCAGGACCTCTGGGGATCGGTGCTGACGCCGTTCTGCCTCTCTTGACACACCTCCTCCGCCATCTGCACATTGGCTGCCCCTTCAACCAACGTCCCATCCTTGGTGACGTTTTCCATTTTTCTTTTCAGCAGTGGCGACTACTGCTTTATCTGCCTGGTGTTTGTTTGATCTGGTGACATTGAGTGGACGTTGGTCGTGGCCATGGGGGCCGGCAGCTGTCTGTTGAAGAAGCAGCGCCCTGACAGCGCGCCGAAGTCCTTGCCGTTCTTGCCGGCAGGCTTTCCTCAGAATGTTCTCCGCCTCTTTCACCTTCCCGGCAGCCAGCAGCCAGCGGAGAGATTCATCCAGAATCTGCACGACAGACACAGGGAACATGGGGAAATTCATTCAGGAACCTGCACAATAGACGACGCAGGTGAACATGGGGGGGATTCATCCAGGAACATGCACGACAGACACAGGGAAGATGGAGAGATTCATTCAGGAACCTGCACGACAGACACATGGAACATGGAGAGATTCATCTTAGAACCTGTACAACGGACACAGGGAACATGGGGAGATTTATCCAGGAACCTGCACGATAGACACAGAGAACATGGGGAGATTCACCCAGTAACCTTCACTATAGACACGAGAACATGGGTTGAGATTCATCCAGGAAGTTGCACGATAGACACAGGGAACATGGGGAGATTTCATCCAGAAGCTGCACGATAGACACAGGGAACATGGGGTGATTCATCCAGGAAGCTGCACAATAGACACAGGGAACATGAGGGGATTCTGTACAAAGCACACAAGGAACATGGGGAGATGTATCCAGGAACCTGCACGAGGACACAGGGAACGTTTAGACTAAGTTTTTGTTATTTTGGTGTGGTTTTTCCCCCCTACGCTCTAACACGTTTGTTTGATGCAGTATACACAATCTTACACGTAGTTTTGATACAG
>JADBJO010009654.1:40000-42500 GCA_016801955.1 Conus betulinus
GACATAAGCTCACAAGTGAAATTTCTAACTGGCTGTATGTATGATATATTTTTAGACCTTTTGGGGTATTCCTTGTTGGAATCCATAAGAATTTCATCAGTAACAGAGTTTTTTACAGATAGGCCTCTTACAACGTATTTGGACACATCCAACGTTCGTTGTTCATTAAGATAAAGCTTTACTATCTGAGCTTTGCAGTTTCTTTAAAAGGTAGTTAGATGCAGAGAAGTATATTTCCTGTCCATATATTAATTTTGATCGAACTAACGATGTATATAAATGTAAAAGTGTGGTACTATCTTGACCCCATGGTTGACGACATATAATTTTGAGCAAATTTAATCTTTTCCTAGCTTTATCTATCAAATTTCCAATATGCTTTTTCCAGTTCAGCTTCGGTGTTAAAAAACACTCCTAAGAACTTGACTGAGACCACTGCGCTTGAATAGGAAAAGGTTTCATTAGAGGAACACACACACACACACACACACACACACACACACACACACACACACACACACACACACACACACACGCACACACACACACACACACACACACACACACACACACACACACACACACACATTTATGACGCTTATTTTTTTATCCTCATAATGGGAGATCATTGATAAGCAAACAGAACAGAAGCGGTCCTAAAACGAACCTTGTATCACCTCAGATTCTAAACATTAGTTGATGAGAAACTGTTACCTCTAATGACACACTGAGTTTTATTGATCAGTAAGATACGAAATAATAAATTGTGCTCAAGACTTTGAGAAATAATGTCGATTTCTTTTAATAGTGTTTTGTAGTCAACAAGAAGATCAAAATCCTTTAAATGAAGAAAGGGGACAACACCTGTCATTAAGCAACATGATATGAAAACATGTAAAGCAGCATAAATCAAAATCAGGCGAATTATTTCCATTCGCCAGTATCTCACAGTTTGACGCAGCCCAAAAGATAGTAAAGTGTTCCATCCTGTGAGTATGCAAAACATGTAGGCCTAACAAATTTTCGTCTGTAAGATTGTGAGCGTCGATGGCATTTCAGAACCGGCGGAAGTGAGTTCCAGAGAAGAGGACCACGGTAACAAAGACTTGTTTTAAATAGGTCAATTCTAGGTATGGAAACGTGGAGTTTCTCAACATTTCTAGAATTCATGCTAGATTTTGGAAGGAGGAGAGAGAGAGAGAGAGAGAGAGAGAGAGAGAGAGAGAGAGAGAGAGAGAGAGAGAGAGAGGAGAGAGAGAGGAGAGAGAGAGAGAGAGAGAGAGAGAGAGAGAGGAGAGAGAGAGAGAGAGAGAGAGAGAGAGAGAGAGAGAGTTTATTCATGTTTAGGCCATTGCTCCTCATAAAGGGAGTTAGAAGTATATTAAAGTCATCTTGGCACCCAAGCAGTTGTACGCAAGTATAACTAGTACTCATTCGAAAAACTGCTTCATGAGAAATAAATGATCGTAACTCGAATGCTTTGAAGAATGAAAAAAAAAAAAAAAAAAAAGGTTTGCTCGCGCGAGTAATGCCAAAAGAAGAGCCGGTCTAAACTGACTTAGGAATTGATAAAACTTGAGCGGTATTTCGTGAGCTCTTAATTTGTGCAAGACAGGGCAACACAACACAACATATTAGCCTAAATCTTTTTTTTTTTTTTCTGTCCCAACCTCTGCGTCACCTCAGAGGCAGTGCACCCACGCCGCTCATTCCGACACCCCGTCCACAGCCACAGCCTGGTGGCCCCGCCGCAGCCCCGGCACCGGCAATCCACAGGTAGCAATCAATGTCAAGTCGTCAAGAGGCAACCCACCGGAGGAAACACTGCATTGCTGCCGAGTCACTTCGGTGGTGTTCAGTGGCGCCTGTTCTGATCTAACATACGCAGGACACCACCTACTAAGCCCCCTACTGACGACAATAATTGCTTAGTCGCGCGGAGCCGGCGTGAGTGAGCTCTCCCTCCAGAGAGCGCCACCACGTCCGTCCAACGACAGCTCCCATGGACTCGCCGATACCGGTGGCACCGACGGAACCAACCAAAACCAAAGACGTGGAGAGGACATCGAAATTGAGGTCACCATGAGAGCAGGGCATGAAGGGCCACAGAATTTGAGACATCTTTTTGTATGCTGCTCGATGAGAATGAGGATGATTAAGATGATGCTACGGATTTCCAAATCGGTCTGAGACTACATGACAGGTCTGTACTCTACGCTTCCTTTCATAATATATCCTGGCGTCAACCAGGCTCGAGAGAGATACAGACACCTGCAGCGTTTGTCAGGAAAATTTGAGCAACACTCTCAGAAACGCATCAATTAAGTGGATGAAACTCGACTGTGTGGTCCCAGTCTTCCCAACTGAGTCCGCAGCAAACTCAACTCTGGGTAGGAGCCGGTCGGGGCACAAAAAAACCCACATGACTCTGATGGGATTCGAACCCACGACCTCCCAGCCGGGAGTCCGCGACGCTAACCACTTCGCCACGGCGGCTGGT
>JADBJO010009654.1:47500-55000 GCA_016801955.1 Conus betulinus
CAGTGTGGGGGGAAGCGTGGAACGAAGAGGACATTGTGCGTGCACATCGTGTAGGGCAGGCTAAGTCGGGAGAACCTAGACCCATGATCGCTAAGTTCCGAAACTGGACTGATAAAATGACTGTGCTGACGGACAGGGAGTTCAGGGGGAGGCTGGAGAAGAGGGGAGTGCGCGTGGCCAACGACCTGACGCGACGACAAGCCGGCATCGTGGCACAAGCCAGGAAGGACGGCATGTCAGCCTACTTCTACAAGGGGAGGCTGACCGTCGGCCCTAGAAGATCCGACTTGAGGACGTACGCCGAGGCGACAGCAGGGGCAATGCCATCAACGGCAACAGGTGAGACAACAGCGGCAGCGACACGGTTGCGACCGCCGGTGCGACGCCGGGTGCGACGATGACACGATCGACTAGGAGGGACACGCCCCCTGACAACAACAACCAACGCGCTGTGCGAACCAGAAGTAACACGCTGGAAGGGGATTCCCCTAGCCTTGAGCACGTGACTCCGACATCCAATCAGCGACCACCTCTTCACCACGGAGCGAACACAGGGTCAGCTCCACGCTTGACTGGTGACAGGGATGGCAAGGACAGGGACTGTCAGATACGTGACGCACGTGCAGCAAAGGGTGGGCCAAGCAGAGAACGACAGCAAACCGGTTTACGCCGCTACTTGGGTGGCAGTGACAGTAAACAAAAAGGGAGGGAGTGGGAGAAAGACACGCTCAAGCAATGAGAAATAGCAAGAGGCAGACCGCCGGTCACTGATTTTGAACTTTTTGAATTATAATGTGGAGAATTTGTATACTAAATTAAATGATGTCTCTTTTGTTAAATACATCAGTTCTTTTGATTTTTGTATGTTTAACTGAAACCTTCACTGACAATCGTTTTGATTTTGGTAGTATATTTCAAGATTATATTAAATTGCACGCGCCTGCCCAAAAAATGTCTGTTCATGGCAGAAATTCCGGTGGAGTTCTTTTTCTGGTGAAAAAGTGCTTTGCAGAGTTTATAGAGGAAATAAAACTGGAATGTGACAATGCCATTGCTATTAAACTTAAAAGGGGTTTGCTGAATGTTGATAAAGATGTAGTCATTGTTGCATGCTATATTGTACCTGAGGGGGGGGGGCCAGCCTATAATAATTTAGAGTCAAAAAATGGCATACACATACTTGAAGAAAATTTGCTACAATGTATAGAAAAGGATGAGGTGTATCTGATGGTGTGCGGTGATCTGAATGCGATGCGAGACGGGATCTGAACAAGCGCGAATGGAAAACATGATGAACTTTGTGCACAATGATGACACTGACGATGATGAGAAAGAGACTGGCTGGCGTGTGTCAAAGGATCTTGTTGTAAATAACTTTGGTAGATCACTGTTTGATTTTTGCTTCTTATTTGATCTGAGTATTGTTAATGGATCTTGTATTAATGATTTGAATGGTGAATTTACATTTGTGTCTCCCCAAAAGTAGTGTCATTGACTATTTTATAGTCTCAGATGAACTGTTAGACAATCTGGCATCTGCCAGTTGAACTAGCTTGGAGAAACTGTGTGTATGAAGATAGTGCTCCCCAGCTACCACAGTGTGAACATAAAGAAGAAAAGATAGTATGGTCTGACGAGCACAGCGGAATATATAAAGAAGAGTTAGAGTCTGATGAATTTAAAGAGTGTTTAAACACAGCACAACGACATCTCGCTACTGATGTTAACAGAGCCATATAATGTTTAGTAAATGCAATGTATGCGGCTGCAGCATGTATGGTTAGGAGAGTTGGGAGAAATAAAAAACAATTTAACGACTGGTTTGACATTGAGTGTGAACAAAAGAAAAAAATAGTCGTCCGGCTTCTTAGGTCTTATCGGAGAGCTAGATCACCTGAATATAAAGCATTGCAGAAAGATGCCTATGTAAAAGAAAGAAAGAATATTCTCAGATGAAAAAAGAGAGAAGAGAGAGAGTATGATGAAACTAGAATTAGAAAGCTCAAAGAGTCAATCAAGGATCCGAAACTTTTCTGGGCAACTATAAGAGCTGTTAATAGGAAGATGATGATTTTTAATGACATAAGCCATCAACAGTGGTATGATCATTTCTTCAATGTCTTCAATAGTTTCGAAAGTACATCAGTACATGAAACTGTGTGAACATGAAGAACTAGAGGAGGAAGAAAACGAAGAGGCATTGTTTCACGATCCAATTACTAAACAAGAAGTAGCTGATGCGATAAAAAAAATCTGAAAAGTGACAAAAGTGGAGGTACAGACAAAATTGTAGGTGAAATGTTTAAACATTCAAATATGAAAATGGGTGGACTTTCTAGTCAAATTGTTTAACACTATTTTTGATAGTGGAATGTTCCCCCAAGAGTGGTGCAAGTCTATAATAATACCAATTCATAAAAAGGGTGACGCAAATAACCGGATAATTATAGAGGAGTAGCTTTAACTAACGTTATAGGTAAAATCTATACAAGCATTTTAAATAAAAGATTAACTAAATGGGCAGAAAGGGAAGCAATAATTATAGAAGAACAAGCAGGTTTTAGGAAAGGCTACAGCACCATAGACCACATTTTCACTTTATATGCACTTGTTCAGAAGTATCTACTCCAAAATGCTAAATTATATGTCGCTTTTGTTGACTTTAAGAAAGCTTTCGACTCTGTAAACAGGAACATCCTCTGGAATATTTTGAGAAAAATTGGCATTAAAGGGAAAATGTACAAGGCTCTTAGAGGAGTGTATGTTTCGGTAGTGGCTTCCGTGCGCGATAAAGGCGAATATTCAGATAATTTCAATTGTCCTCGTGGCGTTAAACAGGGATGCCTACTAAGCCCTCAGCTGTTCTCATTCTTTATAAACGAACTAGCGATAGAAATTAACAAAAACGGCAGGCACGGTATTCAAATGATACCAGGTACAGTCGAAATCTTCCTGATGTTGTTTGCAGATGATGTTATTTTACTTTCTGATACCACCGTTGGTCTACAGAACCAGTTGACCACTCTCAAAGAGGAAGCAGACCGATTACATTTAACTGTTAACCTAGATAAAACAAACATTATGGTCTTTAGAATGGGGGGTCATCTTTCCAGACATGAAAAATGGTGGTACGGTAGTGAAGAAGTAAGAGTGACAAATAGTTACAAATATCTTGGATTAACATTCACAACTAAGCTAAGTCTTAATGCAGGACTGACAGAAGTGTGTAGAAAGGGAAAAAGGGCGTGATTGAAATTCTTAAGTCATTAAGGAAGTTGAATTCCATTGAACCATCAATATTTTGGAAACTTTTTGACACTCAGATTACTCCCATATTAACGTATGCAGCGGAAGTGTGGGGTACTCTTGACATCAACCAAATTGAAAAGGTACACACATTTGCAATTAAACGTTTCATAAATGTCCCATTACATTCTTCTAACAAAATGGTTTACGCAGAGTCGGGGAGATATCCCTTATATATATGCACTTATATTAAATGTATTAAGTATTGGCTAAAACTTCTGAAATTACCACAAACAAGACTGTGTAAGCAGGCATACAAAATGTTATTACAACAACATGAGAATGGAAAGTTTAACTGGGTGTCCAAAGTAAAGAAATTCTTGACGGAAAACGGGTTTGGTGTTGTTTGGTTAAGTCAAGAAGTAGGGAACGATAAACTGTTCATTTCTGAATTGAAAGATAGACTGGTGTGTATGTTTCAACAAAATTGGCATTCTAATATGGAAGGAAATGATAAATATGAAATGTTCCTTTCATTCAACAGCAACCTGCAAGCTGAAAAGTACCTATCAGTAGTAACAGATAGATGGCATAGAACTGTACTTGCACGTTTTCGAACCAGAACCTTGGGTCTACATGCAAACAAAATATGGTTCATGCCTGGCACAACAGCAGTTAATAACTGTCCAGTATGTAAGTCAAATGACAATGAAGACGAGTGCCACTTCTTATTCCACTGCGAAGCTTACAGACAAATCCGCGAAAAATGTAGTTTGTTTCAGTTGCCTGCTGTAAAAAGCCACAATCTAGCCCGTGTGCTGACACTGGAAAATGAACTGTTGATCAAATCTCTAGCAAAATACATTGCCGAAGCATGTAAAATTAGGAAAAACAGGCTGACTTGATTTTCTGTTTGGTAAACTCTCTTCCTTATTCAGTGCCCAGCGGTCATTGGTTATGTGATTATGAATGTATTTACTTGAATGTACATGCGTGTGTGGGTGTATGTGTATGTATGTATATGTATGCATATGGGTATATGCGTAGGCACGTATATATGTGTGTGTGTGTGTGTGTGTGTGTGTGTGTGTGTGTGTGTGTGTGTGTGTGTGTGTGTGTGTGTGTGTGTGCGCGCGCGCGCGCGCGCGCGTGTGTGTGTGTGCGCGCGTGTGTGTGTGTGTATTCTTTGTATTTGTCAAGATGGGCAGGTTTGAAATTGACGTGAAACTGTACCTACATGTATACAATGTTTATAGTTGTGTTAAAGTTAGTCGCTATACACTCTCTCTCTCTCTCTCTCTCTCTCTCTCTCCATTTTGTTACTGGAAAAGAGATCAAAACACTCAACAAAAATTTGGCAACGTTTGTTTCGGGAAGTTACAGGCATGGCTTTAGAATAGGCATAACTGACTTACTAAGGTTGTGGATATGGGGAATGATTCGTTGCGCCCCATAACGCTTTCTCTGTCCGGTCACAAAAAGCAACCCCACACCAACGCTTTGCTTGATAATTTCTCACTACCACGGACACAAGGATTTAAGCGACATTTGTGATTTGTTGGATGACTGTAACGCCGGTTCATACAGACTCCCACCCCCCACCCCCACCCCCCTGCTGTGGCTATTGGACAGCGTTGATGCCGAGACTCGGCTGATTCCACAATTTCCCTGACCAGTGGAATCTGACATTGCTTTGTTAACAGTGACCGGCCGAATAATCGACCACACTTAAATTTGAGCCTCGCTGTCTTCACTGACAATGTGGTGGATGGTGTCATAGATGTACAGGATCTACTTCGAGTGTCCGGGACAATAGAGAACAAGTCAGGATTTCAGATCTCACGATCTCACTCGGACGGCTCAGATGTCACACCGTGGCTGTCTGTGTTTTCATGTACTACAGCATCAGGAAGGTGAATACCTCGCTCTAGAAAATATAGTGATGACTGTCTTTGGGGAAGAAATGGGAACAATCCGTGACCCCCCCCCCCCCCCCCCCCCCCCACCTTCCCCTAAAAACCACTCATGTCTATGACCGGTGCCCTCACTAAAAGTGGCAGACTGAACCAACGTATGACAGACATCCAACAGCAAGAAGAACGGTGTCCAAAAAAGGAATGTGAATATATTGAATACGAGGGCAGCTGAGGGGAAAAAAAATCAAACACATTTTATGCATTCTCATTTCTGATAACCTTGAGGTCGACACAGGAAGGAAATGACGACCAGCGGATCTGACGTCACTTACCCAAAGCAGGAGGAAAGGGAGGCTCATGTTACTCAGGGTGAGGATAGTCCAGCAAAGCCAGACCCCATGGCCCTGAAACAGGTTGTGATGGCGATTATCAAAAAAAAAAAAAAAAAAAAAAAAAAAAAAAAAAAAGGGGGGGGGGGGGGGGGGGAAGGGGGAAAGACCTTGAAAAATTGTAAGGGTGTGGTTAGGGATGATGGGGTGAAACGAATACACGAATTTGTTTGTGACCACAGAATCTTTTGGTCATACTGATCGTTAAGTACACGGGCAAGAGAAGAGAGAGAGAGAGAGAGAGAGAGAGAGAGAGAGAGAGAGAGACAGACAGACAGACAGACAGACAGACAGACACACAGACAGGCAGACACAGAGACAGAGACGGAGAGAACGAACGAACGAACGAAATTTAATGCTATTAGGCTGTAAAACCCATTAAGCAAATCGGCGCGATGTGCAACGACAAAACGCGACTCGATTTTTATTTCATTGACATGGAAACCACAGCAATGACTTTTTTTTCACTTTACATGACAAAATCGAGAACGACAAAATGTCACTGGTATGCGTTCACTGTCAGTTTTGTAGATGACCGTCACCCCAGGTAGAAACTGGATCAAACCGTGGAGAGCGTGCAGACGCCGTAGAGCACGTGCTTGGGTCTCTGCATGCTTCGTGTTGCCGATGCGTTTTCCTTTCCGAAGGCAGGCCTGTTTACCTCTGATGACGTGTGTCTTTCTTCCTGCTTTACAAACCAGAATAAGCAAACGTCCTCCGAACACGGATCGCAGGAATATTCCAAAACGACATCGTCTGATTCACACAGCAGCAGCACACCCATGTCATCTGTTTGATGGAACACGACCTTCCGAAATGCTTGATTTCTGTGTGGATCTCGCAATCGTCTCTGCACCTGTCACTCTCTCAGAGAAGCGACATAATCCTAACCACTTCCGTGTCAAAAACAGCGACAATTTTATTTATAACTTGTTCCAGACTTGTGTCGGTGTCCCACGGGTGGATTTCTGGGTCCCAGATGTTATTACACTCCGACAGATCGGAATGCAAAGACAGAAGCATATCCTGAACATGCGACGTGTCGTCATCATCGCGAGTCGGCTTGATGTGTTCTTCCGCACTGTGCTGTGTACTGTGTTCTTCCGATTCGGTGTTAGGCACGACCAGTTCATTTGCGTCACTAGTGGTACCGAGACCGGCACAACCTGTTCAAGACGTCTGTTCTGCTGCTTCGATCTGTCTTGATCTCGTCGCACCTGGCTGGGGGGGGGGGGGGGGGGGGGGGGGTGGGGTGGGGGCTTCTTCCTGTCCTGACTTGTGTTCTCCGGTTCAGCACAGGATCCGCCATTGTTGTTGACACTGGGCTGACCAGCTTCAGTCGCAGAACGACCAGTGTTGCTGCCTTCTCCAGTAATTTTTTCCAACTTGAAACACACTTTTCAGTCAGCAGGGCGTTTAGGGCTGTCTCCGCAGTCGCTGGAGAGAGAGAGAGAGAGAGAGAGAGAGAGAGAGAGAGAGAGAGAATCATCCCGCCCCCTCCAGTAAATGTTCTCAGTTCAGACATTGCTACATACCTCATGGCAGTGGGATAGGCCTCCATGAAATAGACATTGCGACATAGCTCATGGCAGTGGGATAGACCTCCATGAAATAGACATTGCTACATACCTCATGGCAGTGGGGTAGACCTCCATGAAATAGACATTGCTACATACCTCATGGCAGTGGGATAGACCTCCATGAAATAGACATTGCTGCATAGCTCATGACAGAGGAGTAGACCTCCATGAAATAGACATTGCTACATAGTTCATGGCAGTGGGGTAGACCTCCATGAAAAAGTTTCAAAATGGAGTCACTGAGGGTGGAAAATGAGGCAAAATTTAGAAAGAGAGGGGGTTAGTTACCGCCAAAGGACACAGACACACACAAAGTACAGGACAAGACACAATGCATTTTGACCTCGTGGGTCTTCTTCAGGCAAAAAA
>JADBJO010009654.1:60000-62500 GCA_016801955.1 Conus betulinus
GTTCTCTGACAGTTGACAGAACCCAGCATCATCGCGTAGTAATACAAGTTGTTTGTTGTCCTGAGTGACAGAGAGGGAGTGGTGAGCACACCAGTAATACAGGTTGGTTGTTATCCTGTGTGAGAGACAGGCACTTGTCAGCTGGCCAGTGATACAGATTGTTATCCTTGTGACAAGAGAGGGGCTTATGAGCACACACCAGTAATGAAGGTTTGTTATCCTAGGTGACAGAATGGGAGTTAGGAGCACATCAGTAATGAGGTTTGTTATCCTAGGTGACAGAGAGGGAGTTAGGAGCACATCAGTAATACAGGTTGCTTGTTATCCTAGGTGACAGAGTGGGAGTTATGAGCACATCAGTAAAACAGGCTGGTTGTTATCCTAGGTGACAGAGTAGGAGTTTGAGCACATCAGTAATACAGTTTGCTTGTTATCCTAGGTGACAGAGAGGGAGTTATGAGCACATCAGTAATACAGGTTGCTTGTTATCCTAGGTGACAGAGAGGAGTTAAGAGCACATCGGTAATACAGGTTGTTTGTTATCCTGTGTGACAGACAGGTACTTGTCAGCTGGCCAGTGATACAGATTGCTGTCCTTGGTGACAAACCTAGCTTATCAGCAGACCAGTAATACAAATTAGTTGTATTCAGATTGGTTGTCACCCTGAGAGACAGGCAGGGAGATTGTTGTTGGCACTCCAGCTGTACACAAGGTGGTTGTATACAGATGGGTTGTCATCCGGAGTGGACAGACAGGCACTTGCAAGCACACAAACTGTTACCAATTCTGACAAGAAATAAAAAAAAGTTGTCGATTTGATGACTGAAGGCTGTTCTTTACTCAGCCATGTTTTCAGGTCTCTAGAGGATTGATTTATCGTCAGCTGTAGCCTTCGCCTAAGACAGGATCCGCTACTGAGACCAGCTTGCGTGAAGACAGCGCACACGCTAGGCAGTAAAGCCATTCCTATCTTTATATTACATACTTATAATTATGAGCATAGTGAGAGAGCAGTCAAGCTCAAGTAACAATGTTTTCTTAATTTAGTTGAACAAAATTAGATACAGATTTATACATACACGACTTCACAAGCGCTAAAACACTAAGATGTACGTTGTGTGGTAAAACAAGGGCAAACCATTATCATATCTAAAAAACATCTTACATTTTAATTACACAATACAATTCCTTCCATGTAAAACAATGACTTTGCAATTTTTAAAAAACACACAAGCAGAAGAAGAGTGAAGGGAGATATACCCAGATAATAAATAAAGAAACATCTATAAAATACGGTAATTTGTAGTTAACACCTAACCATTTATATTATCTACTAAACATGCGTTTTCATAAACTGAGTTTTAAATTATGAAATTAACTTCACGCGCGTGTAATAGTAGCTCTCCCTTGTGATCAACGAAATAATCCACCTATAATTCTGTGGTATTCCCACCTCCAAGGATTCAAAAACAAAATTTAGTGACACCCGAAAGGAGCCACCAGAGGGTAAGAAGTAAAATAAGATGAACACACCGACAAGAAATTTGTCACGTGAAAAGTAAAATCATTGTTTAAAAGTGATAAATATAGGGAGGAATCTTTGAGCTGGGTCTAATGATCTGTTGAAGATACAAGGGAGGTCAAACAGTGTCGACAGTCAGAGTGATCAGATCGATTGCTCAAATCAAGCATTGTCAGTTACGTCACCACACACACACACCACACACACACACACACACACACACACACACACACACACACACACACACACACACACAGAGTCATTTATTCCTATTTGGGCCACAAGCCTATATGCAACGACATAATAATAATGATAATAATAATAGTAATAATGGTGATGATAATAATAATAATTGATTGGGAGAAAAGGGGCGAGGTACCGAAGGATGGGGGGTGTGTTGGAGTGGGTGCTGACTGGGTGAGAGAGAGAGAGAGAGAGAGAGAGAGAGAGAGAGAGAGAGAGAGAGAGAGAGAGAGAATATAGAATCCTTTATGTCACGTGACTCTCGGTTCATGGGGCCCGACTCATTTGTCCGTTGATGGTTGTGTATCTGCTAGTTTTATAGAATTGCGCTAAATAGGTTGGTGCATATAAGTCAGTATTGCCGCTGTTTGGAGTCTCCTGTCTTTCAAAACATGGTAAATTCTGTCAAAACAAACAAAAACGTCTGTTAAGTATTTTACGACCAGACAGAGAAAGGTGCCTTCGGAGAGGCCTACTCTCTGCAGAACAGACTGATACTTTACCAGACGAATAGTGTGACCAGAAAGGGCACGAAGACCACCCGGTGTCGGAACAAATCCAGAATGGTGTACTGGGCAGGGACCGTTTCAGGCAGTGGACTGTGACTGATCCCTTCCTGGCTGCCAGGGCTGGTGCCGGCATGATGCTGTTCAGGACCTCTGGGGATCGGTGCTGACGCCGTTCTGCCCTCTTGACACACACCTCCTCCGCCATCTGCACATTGGTTGCCCCTT
>JADBJO010009654.1:70000-81188 GCA_016801955.1 Conus betulinus
AATCCGTCTAAATGGCAACGCCTTGAGACTCCGACCATTTTAGATGTTGATTGGTTCGAATACTAGGAACGCCCAAAGAAAAAACACGGTAGCAGGTCATCTAAGGGTCATGATTTGGATACAGCTCGGCCCCTTTGAGCGTAAGGAGTTCAGGGCCGAAATACTTATCTGAGGGGAAGGATGTGTCTTCTCTGGAGATCTTTTACTGTCAAGCTCCTCCTAAAGTTTCTTTCTAGTAACAGAGAGAGAGAGAGAGAGAGAGAGAGAGAGACAGAGAGAGAGACAGACACAGACAGACAGACAGACAGACAGACAAAACAAAACAGACGGACAGGCACAGAGAGTCAGAGAGAGATCAGGTAGAGTCCACACTGAGATACTGACCCAGAAACTTAATATCCATGAGCGGGATGGCAAAACAGGAAGCTGGGCACCAGGCAGAGCATCACCTGGATGGTCTGATAGCGGCCTCGGCTACCCAGCTCTTCCAGGATGGGATCCAGCTCCAGGCATCTCTTTGCCTCACCGGTCTGTGACCTCCTCCAGGTCAGAACCTCTGTCCCGTTTCCGCTTCCTAGTATCTCTGCCGACGCCTCGACCTGCGCCCCATCTTTTCTTTTAGAGAGTCTCCTCCCCTCGTTTGACGTCATGTCACGTGGTTTCCTTCAGCTCTGCGTGTGTGAACGTATCCGCCCCGAACAGAAGACAGGTAGGTTTGTTGTTTTGGTTGTGATGACCACCTGTTGGCACCAATCATCAATAAACACAACCAATGTTGACCTCAAACGGCTGATCTGTCATAGGAAAAGGAGTGCGCGTAACTTTTTTTTTTTTTTGAGTGATGATCCTTAGAGAGTGCGTTGGAAAGGTGGTGTAGAGGGGAAGGGATCATGAGTGTTGCTCGTGTACTGGTCGGTCCGGCACTCAGCGTTGTGCGCAGCAGAGAACATGTAGCGTTTGTGTTCACCCCGCAACTGTGAACTCTGGCCTAAGAGTGACTTTCAGTGTCTCACACTGCCTGGGGTGTAATGGCGCACCACAATATCCATGACGTGAGAGCGTCATTGTATGGGGAGGGATGGAGGAGGTGTGTGCGTGTGTGTGTGTGTGTGTGAGGCTGGTGGTGGTGGTGGTAGTGATTACCTAAAATTGCACCAGTACTACATGAGCAGCATTAAATTTTAAAGTACGTAGCCAGTCCATAAACTTTACTTTTGGTGATCATATGCCCAGTCCATGATAAGCAGCTGTTCAAAAAAACGTTTAGGAGGAACTGATTTTTTTTTTTTTAATGAAAGCATATGGTCTGGAACAATCTGTCACTCTCTGTTTCAAACTTGTTAAGATTCTCGCGAAATGGGATGTCTTCTCAGTTTCCTACAGCTGAATTAAAAAAAAAAAACAAAAAAACGTCAGCTTAGTTATGTTTTATCCTTGTCTGTCTGTGCATATTCCTATCTGTCTGTCTTCCCATCTGTCTGTCTGTCTGCCTTGTTGTCCGTTTGTCTGTCCGTCCTGACTGTCCATCCGTCTGTCTGTCTGTCTGTCTGTGTCTGTCTCTCTCTCCTCTGTCTGTCTGTCTCTCTCTCTGTGTCTGCTGTATATGTGTGAGGAATGTGTCTGGGTGAGCAGGAAACTTAGCACTGTAATCGTGTTTGCACACATGTTTAGACAGACAGACATATACATAGATCGGTAGATGTGCATACATCTAGATAAATAAATACACAGATAGATGCAATCCATCATGTGTTGAAATACATTTTGTCTTTTAGGCATACTGTGAAACGGAATCCATCATGTCTTTCAACAGACCTGTCTTTGTGCACACTGTCAATGTTTGTTGGCGACTCAGTTCCGTGGACAGAAGGCGCACGGGAACACCTAATGATGTTATCAGTTGGAATCTGCAGCCAGCTGCAAGTCCAAGACAACGTCAAACAAATAAGCCATGTATACTCTGTGTTTTAGGACAAGTTAACATGTAAAAACAGCGAGGTAACTTGAGGTACTAAGTGCTACTCACACACACACACACACACGCACGCACGCACACACACTTGCACGCGCGCACACACACACACACTTGCGCGCGCGCACGCAAGCACCCGCCACACACACACACACACACACACACACACACACACACACACACACACACATATATATATGTATATATATATATTAACGCACTACTTACCATCCAATCCGACTGCAGATACTCGTAAATAGTGCAGGTTCTGTTCCAAACGTGTTGAGTACACTACGTTCGTTCCATCCACGCCGTCGTGAATTGTTGCAGCACAGTTTTGTGTCAGGTGACGTGATGCTGAAGTACATTTGTACTGGGGTCGGGTCAGAATTAAGGAAAAAAATGTTTTCAGACAAGGATTAAGACCATTTTGCACAGGTTTCTCTTCCAGTTTGTGCTTGCAGGGCGAAATATTAGTCATAAAAACACACTCGCGCGCTTAGTATTCTCTCTCTCTCTCTCTCTCTGTCTCTCTCAAACACACACACACACACACACACCACACACACACACACAACACACACACACACACACACATACACGCACGCACGCACGCACGCTCGCATACACACACACACACACACACACATCACACGCGCGCGCGCGAACGCACACATACACACGCACGCACTCGCACACACACTTTCATTCATTTGCAAAATGGTTAGATCAGTAACATACGGACCATTATTTGTAATTCTTGTTGGTGATTATGCCCAGGATGAGGATGACGATGGGTTAATCTGTCAGTTTATTCTGATGGTCAGTCTGACAGCAGAAGGGCATATCGCAGTCATGAGTCAGGACGCGAACCAGTCTCCTCAAGTGCACGAGTTCGGGACCGAAAACACTGGCCCCAGTGTGTAAATCTTCAATGTATCGTAGAGCCAGATCACTGTACAGAGATACAACGTGTTTAAAAACTTGCCCTGTTTGCATTATGTTCAGTTAACTTTGGATTTCTGAAGTTGATAAAGAAGAATCTCGCAGAATTATCTTCGCTGCTTTTCTGTGCATCAGTCTCGTTTTCTTTGATGTCTCTTTGGAGCATAATCGTAGACCGCAGATGCATAAATGATGTGGAACCGACAGTGAACTTGAGGAAAAAGAAATTCCGATCGTCTGTACTGCAGCTTTAGTTCCTCATTCACTGTCACTCCCATGATTCGGTGCATGTATTTGTAGCCTACTTAGGCGTTGTCGTGTGTCACCAAAATAAGACAGACCTCTTTTCAGTGTTTTTGTCTAGAAGTAACTACTACGCATTTTCGCGTCTTGGGATCAAAAATATCAAGTGAATTATATGACAGGTCTCTGATCCATCGTTAAACCTTGCCGCAGAGACTGTTTGAACTGTCCAGACCACTGCGCTTGAATAGGGAAAAGTGTCATTAGAGGAACACACACACACACACACACACACACACACACCACACCACACTCCTCATAATGGGAGATCGTTGATAAGCAAACAGAACAGAAGCGGTCCTAAAACGGACCTGTGTCACTTCAGATTTTAAATATTAGTTGATGAGAAGCTCTTACCCTCTAATGACACACTGAGTTTCTATTGATCAAGTAAGATTCGAAATAATAAATTGTGCTCAGGACTTTGAGAAATAATATCGATTTAACTTAGTGTTTTGTAGTCCAACAAGAAGATCAAAATCCTTTAAATGAAGAAAGGAGACCACACACCTGTCATTAAGCAAAATGATATAAAACATGTAAAGCAGGCATAAATCGAAATCAGGACGAATTATTTCATTCGCCAGTATCTCACAGTTGACGCAGCCCAAAAGATAGTAAAGTGTACCATCCTGTGAGTATGCAAATCATGTAGGCCTGACAAATTTCCGTCTGTAAGATTGTGAGCGTCGATGGCATTTCAGAACCGGCGGAAGTGAGTTCCAGAGAAGAGAAACCAAAGTAACAAAGATTGCTTTAAACAGGTCAATTCTAGATATGGAACACGTGGAGTGTTCTCACCCATTTCTAGAACTCATGCTGATTTGGATGGAAGAGGGGGTGGGGGAGAGGGAGAGAGCGAGAGAGAGAGAGAGGAGAGAGTTCCTCTGCGAGAGAGAGACGAGAGAGGAGAGAGAGACCCCGCAGAGGAGGAGAGAGTAGCAACGAGAACGAACGAACGAAAAAATTTTAATCTGTTGTGTATAGGCCAGGGCCCCTTCTGATGGGGTACAACATCAACAATACAATAATGATACTCATACAGCACGGTAGCATGTCCGTAGTTGACAACCAAGAACTGACACAAAACTGTAAAAAATGTACACAGAAATACACCGAGTTGGATTCCTTAGCTGACCATAATAGTGCGCCTTTTAAAGGCCTTATATAAATAAATGCACGTGTTCTTCAGTATATCTTCCTTTTGATTTGCCATGAGGAGAGCAGCTCGGAACAAACAGGGGTTTTCAAAGAATTTCCGAGGAATGTATTCATACCTAAATCTTTCAGGACAGGACAACAAAGCAGAAAATGCACTTCATCTTTCATTCGCGCTTTTGCACAAAGGGCATAGCATATCTACGTTTTTAGTATTTGCATGTCGATACTGATGCGCTTTGATGTCTGTAATTCCTAATCTAAATCTTGTTAGGTAACTTCTAATATGCCTGTCAATATTAAGTGAGAGATATTTTTTCACAACCAGCGGATGTCTTAAAAGTTCTATAAAACGAATATCGCTCACTGTTCCGGATATTTTTCATGCCAGTTTTGCCAACGATTATCAATTAATCTTTGCCGGAGTAGTTTCAAAAAAGCATTTACATTTCCAACCCCTTGACACATCCAGACATACCCAAATCCATTAAAAAACAGAAAATCCCCTAACATCTGTAACCCACGACTTTTTACCACGCGATTCTAGTCCCAACAGCATATTATATGCTTTAAGTGGTAATCTATTGTCATCCATTTGTACTACCCTCAGCCAGTATCTAATACACCGTAAGATGCATTAATATAAATAGGATAACGGTGTGTTTCCCCATAAACACATTCGTTCGGTGTTTCATGTGAACCCCAGAGAATTTCTTAGGAGCAAATGAATGACTTTTTCCACATGGAGTAGCAGATTTATCTAAGCCCCAATCTCAGCACCATATTGAGCAACTGGTTGAACCTGTGCATCGAAGAGTTTTAGAAACACTGTCAAGGAGTTATTATTTAACATGTTTATTTTTTTTCAAAAATACACAATAAGGCATTTTTTGCTCTGCTTGCCAGGTCCTGACAAGCAGCTGTAAAGCTTAGGCGTGTAGAGAAATAAATGCCAAGGTATTTGTAACAATTTACAACAGCCATCATCTGTCCATCAAAAAACATCTTTCGCTTGCTGCCAAGTAACTTCCTTTTCTAAAAACCACAATATTACTCTTTTTCAAATTTACCTTTAACTTAAGTTTCGAGGCCGTTTGGCACAAAATTGTTTTAACTGGGTCTGGAGGCCATTGGAGTCTCAGATAATAAACAATATCATCAGATAGTAACAAGATGAATAGTTCAATAAAATCTGGGAGAAAGTGTTGCACCGTGTCTTCCGTTCCGCTTGCTATTATTTCTAAAGCTCAGTTTCATTTATGAAACAATGGAAAAAGAACAGGGCTGCAAGCATCGCCTTGTTTTACACCCTGTGTACATAAAATAAGTCAGTAAGTTCTCCAACCTGATTCTGACTCTTGTTTAAACGTTATAGTACCATAGTTTTTATACACTGAGATATAATTTGCCATTGATACCGTTCTTTTTTCAGTATTGGCAGAGTAATTTTCTAGAAACGGAGTCAAACGCTTTCTCGAAATCAATGAAAGCTACATATAACTTACGATTACACGAAAACTGCTTTTGAACGAGAGCCAGAAGAGTAAACATATGATCTACAGTGGAATGATTCTTTTTGATACCAGCTTGATACTCACCAGTAATGTTACTTTTGATCGATACATTTCCGTAATCTGTTATTAATGATGGAGCTATACAATTTGCTGCTTATATTAGACAATGAGATTCCTCCTATAATTACCAGGATCGTTTACGGGCACCTTTCTTAAACAGTGGAATGATAATCGATTATTCAGTCCAGCTTTCTGGATATAGTCCTTTATCAAAAAAGTATTGAAAAATTTGAGAAGAAATCAATCACTATGTCCCCACCATTCTTGAATAACTCACCAATCAAACCGTCAGGCGGACCAGCAGATTTTCCATTTTTTAAATGTCTTACTGAAAATAGAATTTCCTCTTTTGAAATGGGACTATCCAGGTAACCTAATTTCTTCAATTTCTTCTGTGTCTGCTTCACTGCAAACATCGTTCTCTAGCAAAATTTTTAACTGATCTGTACCACCTCTTCAGTAGAAATATTACTGTGTATAGGAGGTGGTCTTTTACAGAAATACTACGAACATTTTGCCAAAATTCCTTTGGTCAGGTTGAGGTTTATTAAATAATTCAGTCAGATTGTTGTTTGCTCTATGCGTTCTTTCTGTGCAATATTTTTTGTATTCTTCTTCGAGCCTTACAATATTAACACGGTCTTTGCTATCATGGGTTCTGCAAAACACTCTTAAAAGTTTCCTCGTATTTGATTTAGTCACTTACATTCTTGATCTACCATGATTCAGTCCTCTCACCTGAACCGGTATTTAACTTCTTTTTAGATACATTCTGCTTTGGTCATAATCACATTATTAACCATACCATAAAGTACATTTATATCTTCATCTATGCACGAATCGCTGTTTAAGTACTTGCAGGGTATTATCATCACTTCATCAGACCCCGAAACATGTTGCATATTCATCATTCCCAATCAATTCTCGACATATTCAACTCCGTGTACTTTTTTGCAACAGGACCAACAACTTGTGAAGCCCAAATGCAATTCCAAAGGAAGATGGTCAGACTCGCATGCGTTCTGTTACATACAAATGCATTAATGATTCTAGGTATAGCAAACCATACAAGTCAACCTGGGACATCAGAAAATACATCCCATTAACACCCCATCCATCCTGTATCAACAATGTATGCCGGAAACACAGACCCTGCCTCCTGTCGCCCTTACATACACCATTCATTATACATAATTATACCGAACGCCGACAAGCAGCACATATTCAGAAGGAATTTTCCGGTATATATAAGCACATTGTCTCAGAGAACCTGGTGCCACATTTTTTTTACTGAAGAGCGTTTTGATTTGAGGAAGAACAAGCATTTCACTCACTAGATAGTCGGGACCCAGATGTTGCTGTTCTTCCATGAAGTTCTCCGTTTAGTAAAAGAACACACATCAGGAAATTCCAGTTTTTAAATTTATCAGTAATAAATTTTCAAGCATTTACTGATGCATTTATCTATACCTAAAAGAAGGAATAAAAAGGTGAGTTTTTGGTGATATCTAAGTACAAATATGCAAGACATCTTTGGGCAGACCCAAAAATACCTTTGAAAATAAGGAACGACAACATCGTATTATACACTCAGTATCTATTTTTTGTCATATTGTGATGATATTCATTTTTATTAGACAAATTCATACCCCATGATCTCCCTTGCGCTGTAAAACTGAGTCGCTGGTTTACAGAAAATTTGTAAATTATTAAACACACTAGACTGAAAGTTTTCAAACAAAGTTTCAAGACCCCCAACCCAACGAGAGCATATGAAATCAAATGACAAAATATAATCGATAATAAAACTGCGGTCCTTTAACTGTCGACAACAAGCCTTCACCGTTCAGTGTAATAAAGACATGCCAATTCTCGTATTATATACATCCGTTCACTCGACAGGTCATTTTCCGAAACACGAGTGTACATTTTCCTGTTTTCTCATTGAACCAGTGTTTCCATACTCGCAACCAAAAATGACCAATCTGAAAAGTTTCATTCGTATCAGAGCAAACTGAGACGGAAATATCAACATCTACATCTTTCCTATACACTTGTGACAATCAGCTCGTGTAACGCCTTCTGTCCTTAATTTCACTTAGAAAACCCACTCTGTAATCCGGGAAGTGACGACCTGTGACCGAATGACAGACACGCTCCGCTGACAGGCTAGCTAACTAGGCCGCCGTGAGCACTGCCGTTCCACGCGACAGCACGGTAGCAGTGTCACCCGCCGTGAGTCACAATCAGTGAATCGCCCTGTTCAGCACGCGCGACACGAGGGAATAGAATTTAAGCGATACGGTGACTTGATTTGATTTGTTCCTGTTATGACAGTTGACAAAATGTGGACAAGAAGATAGTAAACGAGTACAGAGGACAGATAGGACTTGCGCTATTTCAATATCAAGCCGGCCGGATTGTTAAGCCATCGGTTTAAGGTTTTATATTCCGTCCAGACAGAACCTTTCTCCGTCTATGAACAAATGATCAAAGACCATGGTGGCTCTTCTGTTCTCTTTCCCTAGCATTCTTCAAATGCGGAACCAAGTTTCTCCGTATTCCCTCACCCTCTGCGTAAAATCTTCGCCAATGAAGATTTTACTGCCCGTAATTTGTATCTGGCATTTAGAATCTGTTCTTTACTTTTATAAAACGCTACATCTTCCGATGATGAGGAGTCAGGTTTTCGATTCAAGCGATGAAGTCTATCAAACTCGATGTCCCGGGCAGCTCTAGTGTGTCTGTCAGCAAGTCTTTCACGAGTCCTTCACATTCATCCCTGGTTTCGTTGTCACGTCTTCGTATTCCATGAAAGATGATATTGTTTCTATTTCGAGCGTCCCTCTAAATCGTCAGTTTTTGTTCTAAAGCTTCCAACCGTTCACACTGAGTTTGATTCTGCTCCCTTAACTGCTGATTTTCATGCTTTAAATCCCTCACTTCCTCCCTCAAAGATGCAACTCTTCAATGCAATCCCGCACACATGTCTTTCACTTCTTTCACATCTTTCTTCAAGTCATCACACTTACAGTTCAGATCGTTCAGAGAGGCCAGATATGTCCTTCATCACTGGGTCACCAGACGTCTTTGATGGGGTAGATGGGGGACCAGAAGAGCCACCGCATTGTGGATGCCAGTCGAGTCTGTCTCAGGTTCTCTGCCTTCCCAGCAGGTCCGGGTCCCGGGTTCAATTCACATCGCACAGCGACGCAGAAAAAACGCCTAGGGTACAAATATGCCAGGAGGAGACCAACGATGACACCGTCCCGTAGTTTGAGATTTTCAATGTCCGCAAACACGAAGATTTTCTTTGCATTGCTCGACGATACATGAATGCGACGAACACCGGTACAAATCCGCCACAAACGGCTCGAAAAGCCAAAGTTACTTCGGCATGGTCACCTCCAACAACTTTCAGGATCCAGGTAAGGCTTACGCTCCGTAATAACGGTTTTAAACACGGAGCTCCTGTCAGCCGGTGTTTACACACACACACACACACACACCCACACAGAGTTTATTCATGTTTAGGGCCTGCCCCTCATAAAGGGAGTTAGAAGACCATAAAGTCATCTTGGGCACCCCAAGCAGCTACACGCAAGTATAACTAACACTCATTCAAAAAACTACTTCATGAGAAATAAATGATCCCAACTCCAATGCTTTGAAGAAATGGAAAAAATATAAAATTGCTCGCGAGTGCATGCCAAAAGAAGAGCAGTCTAACTGACTTAGGATTGATAGAACTTGAGCGGGATTTCGTGAGCTCTAATTGTGCAAGACAGGGCAACACAAACCCAACCCAAAATGCACTTTATTTCTGTGTCCTTTTGGTTTTTTTTTTTTTTTTTTTTTTTTTGTTTTTTTTTTTTTTTTTTTTTTGTACAAAGTGGGCATATTAGCCTAAATCTGTTTCGCTGTGAGAAACGAGGACGGTAGCAATGTTCGACAGTTTCAGACATACCGAGCCTGAATCTAGTTAAAACAATAAACAAGTAGGGTAAACTCGTGCTCCCATAATTGTTGGGGGAAAACAAGCGCAGGTCCCCACTTTTATTCAAGTTTAAAAGGCGTGTGCCAGTCTGAATAAAAGTTACTCTATGATAGGTTTTTACTTATGGGAGCAAGAGTTACCCTACTTATAATTGTTTATTGTTTACCGTTCCCTGCCTCTTTTCTTTTCAACTGAAGGTAGTTGTTACATACTTTCGTTGCCTGTGTCAGATTTAGCTGAAGATAGGTGCCATGCAAAAGGGACCTGCAAAATGTGCAGCTGTCACCCGTTACCACACAGGTAGAATTCCAGTCCTGCCTCCGTCATGAGACAGCCTATCTCTAGATATTTTCCTTTTCTAGAAAAATTCGATCAGCCAGTTGCCCATTGACAAAGAATGATAATAATAATAATAATAATGGCTAAGCAAACAGCCTTGTTAACGCCTCTTGGACAATGGGAAGACCGGTATGCAAATCTTGTTTTCTGCACAAGCTAAGACTGCTCGTGTGTTCCGCGCACCGCGCCCTATAATCTACCCCCATTAATACTACTATTTCACAGAACGTTCCATTTTGTTACTTACTGACCGGAACGCTTTCTGAAAAATCCGCAAAAGCGACATCAAATTTAAATTTTCTATTTAAATACATTTGTAACTAAAGCACATAGGGGTGAAGATATGATCTAGTTTACTGTTGGCTGTTCTAAATATGGCCCGCTACTCTACATATGTTGCTTCAATTGGTGTCCAGTCGTATGTTGTTTACGTCCAAATGTGGATACAGACCTTTTCTATCACATTTGTTCAATTCTACGCCACTGTAGTCTCTGAGATAGTTGGTATCTCCCTCTTTATATACTGGTTACAATTACCGACCCTTACACAATAGTAACAGGAAAAAAGTCCTTTAACAAATAATACAAATTAACAGCTCTTCTATTAAAACAAAAAAGTGCTGCTTGTGAATGACTTTGAGTCGTAAACCGATTTTAACACTTCACACCCATGAGAATAATTAAGCACTTTTACCAATCCAACTTACAAATGCAGAATATTTTGGATGATTTCAGTTTAATTATCGGTCATTGAATATACGCTTTTCTGTATCCTCTGTTTTCCCATTTTCAGTTTTCCCTTGGCTCTAATATTCTCTAGAAATGGAACACTCCATAGAGAATGATCCCAACCACTGCTGCGAAATAGGTTATAAACGCACTTTTTTGGCTTTTCTGTCT
>JADBJO010009655.1:0-2500 GCA_016801955.1 Conus betulinus
TTTTACTTTGAATGAGGTAGATCAGACCTATACGGCCGGTTATTCCTGTAACAGAGTAAATAACCGTCTTCCCTCCCTATTTCACTAGACAGGTCTCTCGAACTAAGTCGAAAACAAAACTTTATGGGCCACAAGAATGGATTTATAATACGAATTCCTGACGATGAGTCGTTGCTAACAATGTATATAGCATCTGATCAGGCTGAAAAAAAAATCCCAAAACATCGTGGTTACACAGCTAGAACCCACTCTCTTTGAAATCTAGACTTCATTCTCTTTTGGAGTATAGAGAGCTGTTTGAAATCATAGATCTGATTTCTGAAGCGGGAAGTCAGAGTGAATCTGCATCAAGAATTTATTATCTGCTCTCGGATTTTATCACAAGAACGGACTGAAATCCATCAGCGATGGTTCAGAAGGAGATGTAAATCTACATAAAACACAAGACCACTTTCCAAACCGGCAGCAGACGTCTGGGAAGATAGTTCAGAGCGGGTCGCACCCCCCCCCCACCCCCCCCGCAGTGATAAACGTCACCATGAAAGCCTCACTTGTGTCTGTTCACATCTCGTTCACGCGTGATCGCTTCAATCGTGTCCAAAAGGAAACGCCGACATGGATTTTTCGGACGTTCATGGCGGTTTTTTATCGTCTATCCAGCGGGCTATCATGGCTGGCTGCCTGCTCATGAGTGTCCCAGACAACGTTGTGAGTGATGACAGTGTGTTGTATACAGTATTCGAAGGGGAAGGGGGAAGAAGGCAGAATAGGAAGGAAAGGAGGAGGTGGAAGGGATGGGGAGGTTGGTGTGGGTGGTGGAAAGGGGGTGGAGACGAGTGAAGGTAAGAGAGCGCTGGGGCGGGATGTTTATGGATGAGGTGTTATCGTGCGTTACCCGTCCATCGTTGTAGGGGCGGGGGAGGAGGCCAGGGGGGTCTACTACCAAGATGGTGAAGATGAAAACGGAACTGTTGATGTCCCCCAAAAGTTGCTGACCATTAATCTTCCGTCGAAGGACTGACAAGTGCGCCAGACGACTGAAATAGGGGCATCGGAAAACCGTGTTCAGGAAGTGGATTAAAACGAGTTACTATCTTTAGTTTTAAAAACATCGTTATCTGTGTTTAAACACACACAGTAGAGGACACAGGAGAGACACACACACAGAGAGAGAGAGAGAGAGAGAGAGAGAGAGAGAGAGCATGTGAAATACATTTGAAACTGAATCTTCACCTATCAAAAACAGGCGATGAAAATCCGAGATTTGGAACATGCTGTTTTGTTTATTGCAAGAGACAAAAAGCAATAACAACAACAACAACAGCAAACAAACACTGGAATAAGGGAAACACACACACACACACACTTTCCCACTAACCGCCTCCCCCCACCCCCCCCCCTTCCTTTTTTTTTACTTTTTTCGTTTTCTTTGATTTTTTTTACCTCAGTCTGATATCACCAATGGTGAAAAGACGTTAAATTGAATAACTACACCACACACCACACACACACACACACACACACACACACACGCATGCACGCACGCACGCACGCACACACACACCACACACACACACACACACACACACACACACACACATTCACACAACACACACCACACACACACACACACACACACACACACACACATACATCACCATGGTCACCCACACACCACACACACACACACACACACACACACACACACACACACACACTTAGAATCCATAAAACGGAAGGCTGTGTCGTTTAAAAAAAAGTCAATGCTATCACTATTGGAAACAGTTTCTGTTAGCTATATATGCAACATCCTTTTTCCATGATGAAACGGTTTTTCACATATTAAGGCATGAGATGACGAACCCAGCACAGCTTACTTAAACTTGCTGACTTTGGCGTTGTGGCGCCTCTGAAATAAACCGTCTCCATACATTAATGATTTCAGAGCTGAATGTTTGTGGGTGGCGTAGTAGTAGTCCCGTGTGTGTGTGTGGTGGGGGGGGGGGGGGGTGGGGGGGGGGGGGGGGGGAGGGTGGGAAGAAGGTGGTAGTATACGCATGTCTTGTTAGTGCTGAGTTAGCAGAGTGCGAGTTCGAATCTCACGAGCGTCCAACAAAAAAAAGAACAGACTTTGTTTTCATGGCTTTCTTAACGTGTTTTTCTGATGGTCGTTCAGACTTACACAGGTTCCCTCACCCCCACTCTTGTATGATCGATCGTCCCAGTTTGTCGTACCACATTTTGATGGCTTGTCTACGAAACCTGAATGTAACTACCTAGATTCGTGGCAAAAGAACCGAAGAAGCCTTTTACATGACTTTGGGTATTGAGTACGGTTCTTTATTATTATTATTATTATTATTATTATTTTATGAATACTTGTATAGCGTCTATCCTCGGCTAGAGACCGAGCTCTGAGCGCTTTACAATCTGCACTCGTTTACACAACAGGCTGTCTACCTGGGTAGTGCCGACTAAAAGCTGCCAACTGGCGCTTCAT
>JADBJO010009655.1:17500-22500 GCA_016801955.1 Conus betulinus
ACATCAGATAGACTCTTTTGTGTGTGCGTGTGTGGTGGTGGGTTGTTTATGATATCGTTGTGGTTATTATTTCTTTTTCATTACAACGTCTATCCAGATGAAATAGCATACAAAATAGACGTGTGCATAGGTGCTCGCGTGTTTATGTGTGTGTGTGCGTGCGCGCGCACATGTGTGTGTGTGCACGCACATGTGCGTGTGTGTATGCGTGTGTGCGCTCGCGCTTGCGTGGGGGCATATGTGTTTATGTGCGCACGCGCGCGGGTGTGTGTGTGTGTGTGTGTGTGTGTGTGTGTGTGTGTGTTCGCGCGCGTGCGCATACACGTGTGCTAGCATGTGTGTGTGTGTGCGCGCGCGCGCGCGTGCACGTGCGTGGAGAGTGTTCTTATTATCGTTGTTTGTTTCTTCAATTTAATGTCAGTCGACATCAGTGATATGAAACAGTGATCATGTGCATATGTGTGTGTTTGTGCGTGCGTGCGTATGTTTGTGCGCGTGTAATTGCAGTGTTGTACTGCGCTGTTATGTGTACTGTTGTGTTTGCTGTGTGTGTTGTATATCAGTGTGTGTGTGTGTGTGTGCGCGCGCGCGCGCGCCTGCGTGTGAGATTCATACGCACATGCGTGTTTGCGGACAAAAATTGAGGACGGCTATCTGTTTTGCTGATTTCAGTTTAAGATAAATGTTTCATTCTTTCCTTCTTTTGAGGAAAACTATTCATCAGAGAAATCAAACGTAGTCGAATTTTATAGATAACAAATAGATCTTACATAAATGTTAGCAAACCGCCAAGAGAAACGTGGACAAACGAGTCGCAAAACACGACGCGTTTCGACCTCATGGATCTTCTTCAGACAAGACACAAATACATAAGACAACGAAAATGAACGAACTTGGTACTCAGCTTCGATCTCTTCACTCTTCAGCGCAAGGTAGGCAGGAGTAACGCAGCGACTTCAAACAGTTTTCATACCGTCCTTGCCGGCGAAAAAGTCAGACCATGGCCCTCCATTTATGAGCAGCCACTGTAATGAAAATAAAGGCTCGCAAGCCACAAGATGTGGCAAGACTTCCGCCTCTTCCCCTCTCACGATCTCCACAGCAGTCTTTTGCTTGTTACGATGTCTACACCGTTTCTTTTTTTATGTTAACTTTCTATGTAAAAGGCACATTCGGGAGTGTCTTTCTGTTTTTTTGTTTTCTTTTTTTCTTTCTTTTTCCTTTCTCATCATGTGATCTATCTGTCCCCATACTTATGAGACCACACCCGTCTTTCCTTTTGTCATGGTTTCATAATCCATTTTTCCTTGTTTTGGGTTTCCTTATCGATCTTTCGTTTCTTCCCATGACCTCATCTATCTTTCCTTTTTCATGATGTTTTCATCCACCTTTTTTTTTTTTTTTTAAGTAACACCGTGTTATTGTCAGTGTAGGATATCCGTTCATATCATGCACCGTGTTATTGTCAGTGTAGGATATCCATTCATACCTGGCACCGTGTTATTGTCAGTGTAGGATATCCGTTCATATCTGGCACAGTGTTATTGTCAATGTAGGATATCCGTTCATATCTGGCACCATGTAATTTTTGTTGTAGGATATCCGTTCATATCTGGGCACTGTGTTATTGTCAGTGTAGGATATCCGTTCATATCTGGCACTGTGTTATTGTCAGTGTAGGATATCCGTTCATATCTGGCACCGTGTTATTGTCAGTGTAGGATATCTGTTCATATCTTGCACCGTGTTATGTCAGTGTAGGATATCTGTTCATATATCTGGCACTGTGTTATTGTCAGTGTAGGATATCCGTTCATATCTGACACCATGTTATTTTTTTGCTGTAGGATATCCGTTCATATCTGGCACTGTGTTATTGTCAGTGTAGGATATCCATTCATATCTGGCGCCGTGTTATTTTTGCTGTAGGATATCCATTCATATCTGCCACCATGTTACTTTCGGTGCAACATATCCGTTCACATTTGGCACCATGTTACTTCTGTGTTACATGTAGGCTATCAGTCCACATCTAGCACCATGGGTTTTTCTCGCTGTAAAGTGTGGACTGGCATCCACGGTACTTTTGACGTAAGATGAAGGATATCTGTGCACTCCTTGCGACATGTTTCTTAATCCATGATGTGCAGGATATCCGTGCGCACATAGCACATGTTACTTTCGCCGTAAGGTGTAGGATACCCGGCGCACGCCTGGCATTGTTACTTTCTCTGTAAGATGCACACCTAACGCTATGTTACTTTCGTCGTAAAGTGCAAGATAACCGGTGCACGCCTGACATTATGTTTAATTCGCCGTGAAGTGTAGGATACCCGGTGTACGCCTGGCATTATATTATTGTCGCCGTGAAGTGTAGGATACCCGGTGTACGCCTGGCATTATATTACTGTCGACGTGAAGTGTAGGATGTCCAGTGCACGCCTGACATTGTAACTTACTCTCTAAGGTGTAAAATATCTTTGCACACTGGCACTAGCAACATGACCTACCAGATGTCGTAGACAACCAAAATATGGCCGTATCTGTTTCCTCCGTCAGCTTCCAATCTTGGAACACACTGAGAAATAAACCCGAAATCAGCTGTCTGTGATGTTGATTCAGTCACTGTCATTTTGTTGTAGTCCAGCCGACCAGCAGGAACAATTTCAGGGCTGTCACCAGGCAAAAGACGGAAAGTTATGTCGGCGCGCGCGCGCGCGAGCACACACACACACACACACACACGCGCGCGCGCGCGCGCGCGCGCGCGCGCGGGCGCGAACACACACATACACACGCACGCACGCACGCACGCACGCACGCACGCGCACGCACGCACGCACACATTCACACACCGCGCGCGCGCGCGCGAAAAAAGCACACTCACACGCATACACACACACACACACACACACACACACACACACACACACACACGAAAAAACACACACACGCACACGCACACACACACACACACACACACACACACACACACACACACACACACACACACACACACACACACACTCATACACACATATATACATATACACATATACACGTACACACACGCGCCCCAATCAAATGCACAATGCAGGCAAGCGCGCGCGCACACACTTACACACATACACACATGCACACACGCACACACACACACACACGCGCGCGCGCGCAGAGAGAGAGAAAGAGAGAGAGAAGAAGGGAGAAGAAAACGACATACGTACATAATTAGGGTCATATAAGCAATGCATGTTACTCGAGCTGAACGATGGACATCCTAGGACATATAAAACTAGGCCATGCTGAGTGCGTCAGGTCAGCTAGTTGGTCGTGCCTGCCCTAAGTAAATATGTATTTTAACACTGGCCTGACGATTGCTTTCTCTCTCCCTTTGTTTCGGGGTGGTTTGGACAGCGGCTTCAGTTACTTTGTCCTGGTCTGCTTTCCGTATTCTATGCCTTAGTTTTTTTTTTTTTTCTTTATCGGTCGATGTAATTGATTGAATTTTTGTAGTTGTTGTTGTTTGTCAAAGGAATGAAACGTTCTTGGTTTATTGACTTTTGAAGAAAAAGATGGTTGATGTCACTAATTTCATCCAAACATTTCAAACCGCATCCATCAACGAAAACCAGGAATCTTCTAAGGACATCATGGGTTCTTTACAAACATTTACTGCAGACATAGACTTCATTTTTGTGGGTAAAGTACATTAAATATGCATATACTATTCCCAATGTGAGGATTTGAAAAAATTGTTTTGCCTTCTTTTTCCGAGTCCTCTTCAGATGAGGTTGTAAGTAATGCCTCGTTTCAATGTACAGTGGATTCTCATTGACTCGAAATCCCATCTTGGCTTAACCGTAATGAGATGCAGATGTTGTACCATTGTCACTGATGTTACTTATATTCTTATATAATTGTTACCTTGTTTTTATGTAGAAAATTACATAACGTGAATAGACATTAAACAGAAGGACACACACACACACACACACACACACACACACACACACACACACACACACACACACACACACACACACACACACTTCATTGCCTTTACAGGTATAAGCCTATGGGAGACTGCAACCTCTTCCGATCAAACACGAGCCACTGCTATGTTTTATGATCATTTTCAAGTGAAACCAGTTTGATTGAATTATTGCTCATTGAGATCATCGTCAGGATGAGACGTCGTGACGGTCATTGTACACAGAAGTAAAGAAATATCTTAATTGAAAACTCTTCCATGATAAAACTGGGCAGTCCACTGGGGGCACCAGGGGATGGAACGTGGGGGGCTGCTTCTCTGCTTCTCTTTCCGTCCGCTCTTCGACCATCTCATGCAGAGTCCATGCCAGCTCTTTCTTTTTTTTTTTTTTCCTGGTTGAAGTTGTATCTTATTGACCTGACCTCGAAGTGGAATTTCATGTCTTTTTTCTCTCTCTTTGTTTTTTTTTCCCCCTCCGCACGCCCCCGCAGCCCCTCTTTCGCTGTAGAAATACGTAACTGTTAAACCATAGAGTTGTCTTCTCTTCTCATTTGACCATATTGGATTTGCGATGTAGGCTAGGATGTTGAAAAACGAATAAAAAGCACATGTTTTCTCACACTTAGTAACGATCATGGACTCTAGAAGTTCGTGTGAAACGATCGTGTGGTTAGCTCCTAGTTCCATTACATAGCCACGCCCTGGGGAGAGTAGTGATGGCCTTGACCTTTTTTTTTCTTCTGTCTCCAGCATCGGCCTTAGAACTGTCTCCCACACCCACTACCCACCCTTTTTTCTTTTTTCACCCTGTCTTTCTTTCTATTCATAGATTTGTTCTTTCTTTAGCATGTAAGCAAGACGAGCCAAAAATTGGATGGTCTCAATGGGTGTAAGTCTGGGTGTATTTGGTTGACGAAACATTTCGGCAACTCTCTTCTCCTTGCATTCGTCGAACGCAGACGAATCGGTTCCTTCCTTGCCTATCTTAATGAAAAAGCTGTCTCCTAGT
>JADBJO010009655.1:30000-40000 GCA_016801955.1 Conus betulinus
CGCACGCACGCACGCACGCACGCACACACGCACGTACGCACGCACACACACACATGCGCGCGGCTTTAGCGGTCAGTTTCAAATCTGCAAACGGCTGTACTGTGAGCGAATTAATAGGATTGTCGATGGTTTTCACGAAGCGAGGTGTTTTTTCGAGTCGTATGCGCAACATGTTCTAATCAACATGTTGTATCGTCTCATTTCTTCCTGGTCACTTTGCTCTGTCATGTTGAACGTCTTTGGTCTTTCTTCTTCGTCCTACCTATCGTTTAAGTGGTGCTACTAGAGTTTCTTTCACACTGTCTACGAGTCCACTTGATCGCTTTCAAACGTCTGTCACCCTCTCCCTTTCCCTCAGTGCCTTCATGGCTCCTCATTCACTGATGCACGCCCGCTTCCTTTCTTTGTATGAGTTGTTGCTTTGTATGAGTGAAACGTAAGGACACAACATCCTAGAGGATAGGACATTAGATGTCCCACGAAACTCATCCCTGCACTTGCTTCCATTCTCTGAGTATCCTGAAACAACTTTCCAGCGTTGTCTGCATGTGAACACAGTTGTTCTGTAAGGATGTTCAGTATGACACTTTTCTAAACTTACTTGACCGTCCCTTCAATGTGTTTTTCACCTTGGTCATCTTGGTCACCCTGTGAACCGATCTGCGGTACACCTCTCACCTAGAACTCAACTTGTACAGTGGAAACCCCATGCCGAAAAAAAGGGGTGGGGTAGGGTTAGGGCTTGTTTAGTGTACACTGTGTTCCAGCGTTCTTGCCATATAATGCTCGTAGTTTCTTTTTTTTTTTTTATTCTCGATTTCCTTTGTCTCTGTTTCTTCACTGCCGTTTCTTTCTGCCTCTGTGGCCCATTCGTTAACCTGTGTTTTGAACACTGCGTACTTTTTTTTTTTTCTAAATTTACCCATAGGAATGTATGGGAGAGAGGGGAAGGTGAGGATCTTTCCGGGTAGATTGTGCCCCCTGTCTTCCAGAAATCTAGTGTTAGCAGCTTGTTTTGTGTCACTCTTCTTAGATTTGTTTTCTTTTTAAACTTGGGTTTAATTGTTTTTTCTTTTGTACTTTTGCCAGCCGCTTCTTTTTTTTTAATTTGTGGTCTGTTAATCTTCCTTTGGTCTGGAAAGCATTTTCTTTTTCTTTAAAATCTCTATACGATGCAAGTTCTTCCGTGTGATCTGGTGACTAAAGAGTGATAGTCTAACCATTGGAACAGGCACTTGCTGTCCATCCTGCGGCGCTGTTTCACTAATTAGGCATTTTGAGGTATCTTTGCTGCATTGGAATTGTCTCAAAAAGATTCTTTTTATCGGTTTTTAAAGACAACTTTGAGCGAAATGATCTGAGGGGTTGGCACTTAGCATGGCTTTGGTTTATCCGAGTGAAGGGACTGCAGCGTGGAAGTTGATGTTTTGAACAAGTGTACCTGTAAACTGTGTGTAAATGTGAGTTTTCCCTTGGTGGGAGTGATTTTCTTGGCCTTCTTGTTGTGTTTTTTGTTTGTTTGGGTTTTTTTACTCGTTTGTTTTGTTTGTTTTTGGTACGTGTTGACAGCCCTGGGAATGTTCTAGGTGGTCTGCTCGAGCTGCATTGAAGCAGACATTGTCCGTGCCCGTCTCCAGTACTGCCATCTCCGTTTTGTTTCTGATCATACTTTCAGCTTTGAGCAAATTCCTCCTAAAAGCACGACCATTCTTCTCCTGTGATTATGGAGCCGGTACGCCAAGATTCGCCGTTTTTCACGTATCTGGACGAGCTCGGTCTGACTAGGCCTGCCTTGGTTTGTATCAACCCACCCAAATCCGATCATGTCTGCAGCTGTTGTTTACCGTTAGTTAAAGAGACTTTCCAATTAAACTAAAATTCATGACGAACGCGTGTGTGCGCGCGTGCACACACACACGCGCATTCACGCACGCACGCACACGCACGCACGCACGCATGCACGCGCGCACGGATACACACACACACACACACACACACACACACACAGTGTCCTGACTGTTTTTTTCTCCGGTCTACGTTCTTCTTGCCATGTTCACTTAAGGACTAACTTCCGTTTAACTCGCTGTGCCGTAGATCAACAGACAGTCGGCCAAATAAGTGCCCCCCTGATTCACCGTTTCCTGTCTGGAGGTAGTCAACACCGTACGCTTTTCTTTGTCACTGACCGCGTTTCTGCATCCTTTTGAGTTAGCCTTTGTTTTGAGTTCTCCAGGCTTTGTGCTGTTCACTCATTTCGGAGTGTTACCATGGTGCAGCTCAATGTTATTTCGTTGGCATTCCGTGAAACCCTTTGCTTGTGATACCGCTCGTAGTATTCAACAGTTTTTCGTTGTCGTGATTTCTTTAGTGATACCGCTGATAGTATACAGCAATATTTCGTATTCGAAATTTCTTGTGCATCCGTCAAATTAGTAATAAATCTGATTCAGTGTAGACTCTGTGCAAAGACGTGACACCTGAGCCAGATTCGATGTGGTGTTATATTCAGGATAAACGTCGACACTCACCAAGGTGGTAGGGCAGACGGGATAACCGCAACAGGAAGGTCAGCTGGAGGGGGTGGGGGAGGGAGGGGATGGAAAGGAAGGGAGTGATAGCGGAGGGTTTGTGCAACACTACATCAATACCATCAGCACATCAGTACATGAAGCCCCAGACGCATGTGAACTCGTCTTACATTCTGGGTTCTCTACCCTGAGAATAGGGAGGTGGGGTGGTATGGGTATTGATATGGGTTCTTCTCCAGTCGGGTCATTCACCATGTTCTTCGCCATTTCGTCACTTATCATTTTAGCACTATTTTGCAGTCATTATCCTCTTCAAGTTCTTCTTCAGTCAGTCGGTCATCGTTTGCTCATGTTGCTCCTGCCAGCCATTCATTATTTTCACGTTCTTTACTGTCAGTCATTCTTTGTTTTCACGCACATCTCCCGTCACTTATTCATCATTTTCACCTTCTCCCTTTTGACATTCATCATTTTCACGTTTATCATAGCAAACAGAATTGTTGCAGATACCAACGTTTTATTGTTTTGTGATTATCGTTATCCTGAAATAACGGAATCAAAAAATGTGCACAACGTGTGGAAAAATAAAAGAAATTTAAGGATTGTAAATTCCCATTGTAATAATAATGATAATAATGTTAATTTTTAAAGCACCCATTCTCTAAAAATTAGGGCTCTAAGCGCTTTACATATAATATAATAAATACTCTCGTTTACACAACGGGCTGCCTACCTGGGTAGTGCCGACAGAAGAGCTGCCTGCTGGCGCATCATTCAGTCGTTTCCCGTGTCATCCGGGTCAATATCGTTCACTCAGTTTCCTTGTTTCCTTCATTCTTTTCATTTCTCACGCAGGGTGCATGCTATGTGTAACGTGTCATCCATACCAACGACCAAACTGGCCTTCTCTTCCGAAAGTTGGTGATGGGATTTTTACGTGTGCAAGATGTTATGCGTGCGTTCACACACGGAACCTCGGTTTATAGTGTCATTCGAAAGACTGTATGGGAAATGGAGTCAAAACCAACTCGAGGGAAAAATCCCCCTGTACCGAAAATGCCCGGCGGAGAATCGAACCCGCAACCCCAGGATCACCAAGATTACGAGCGAGGCGCTCTACCAACTGAGCTATTCCGTTGTATCCTATCAAATTAGGAAGCATTGTTGTCATTGAATATTTTGACAAAGCACAAGCGTTTATAGGGCATTATCAGATAACGATTTATCGTCAAACCCTTATTCCGATATCGAAAGTTGAAGAGAGGAAGATGAGACCATATCTCTTTATCAAAGACCAAATTCTGCTTTCATATATAATGAATTTAAAGAACATTTGACGTCTTTCTTTTCGCGTGAAAGAATTGTTGGTATTTTGTGTGTTTTTTAAAAGATGCCTGAAGATCGTTTCAAAAAAACCTCAGAAAAGGTCCTACTACATCAGGTGGGTTTAAAAAAAAAACATGTTGATACACATGAGATGGTAAGCCCTAAGAAAAAGGAATCAGGTTATCAGTATCTTTTTATTTCGTGAAGTCCAATCAATACAAAACCATGCCGCAAGACTCGAGCCAAGAGCAAGCGGTGAAGTGTCGGTGAGCTGCTTAACGCTCTGTACCGGCTTCCAGTGAGGACACGCATGCGCGCGCGCGCGCGCGCGCGCGCGCGCGTGTGTGTGTGTGTGTGTATGTGTGTGTATGTGTGTGTGTGTGTGTGTGTGTGAGTGATACGTACGTCTTGCGTTCGCGCGCGCATGGTTGAATAATACGTGTGCATGCTCACGCGCGTGGATGTATATCTGCACGGATGTGCGCGCGCGTTCGTGCGTGTGCGCGCGCGTACGTATTTGTGTCTGTGCGCGTGCATTGTGTGTGTGTTGTTTTGTATATGTGAATAATACTTGAGTTATATGTGCGCACCGTTTTGAGTTGCCGATTTCCCATTTGGAAAAAAAAATGTGTATTTGGATTTGGTATGTTGACAATTTTTGAGGGACACCGATTCACACTGCCTCGGTTTCTCCGCGCTTGCCGACGTTCGTGTGACGCCCCACGTGCAACTCGCCCCAAACACTTTTTTTTTTTGCCACTGGGGCCGAGGCTAAACGTAGCACATTTTTTTTTTTTTTTCTCAAAATGGTGAGTTTGATGTCATGCCGACTGGAAAACGGTATCAGTTGTCATTGGACCAGGCGAAGTGATGCGAAAACAATGCCGCGACTGTCTGTGGTCGGTATGTCATGGAGAGAGACAGCCAGACAACTGAACAGCAGTCACTCTACAATTGTAAGGCTGTCACAAAGTTTGGCAGCAACTGGTTCCACCACTGATCAGCGTCCAATGGGCCAACCTCGTGTTACCACACCAGTGCAAGATCGATACATTCGACAGCTTCATCTTCGTAATCGATTCCTTACAGCAGCAGAAACATGTCGTCAGGTGGTTGGTCCACGGGGTCCAGTGTCTGGACAAACCGTTCGACGTCGTTTGCAAGAATCAGGGCTCAATTCAAGACGCCCTCATGTTGGCCCAGTCCTCACCTGTAGACACCGTCAGCAACGCTTCCAATGGGCCAACCAGCATCTGCCATGGACACGACGTCAGTGGAGAGCTGTGCTGTTCTCTGACGAAAGTCGCTTCGCGTTATCTCATGCTGACAGGAGAATGAGAGTCTGGAGGCGTATCGGGGAACGCAACGCCAATTGCTGCGTGTTTGAAGCCGATAGATGGGGAGGGGGCAGTCTGATGGTTCGTGGGGCATTCAGTCATGACTACCGGACACCGCTGTACTTTTTTGACAACCATGTGAATGCCAGCACGTACCAGCAGGTGCTTCAGAACCATGTCGTCCCACTGGTTGGCCAGCACCTGGAGCTGCAGTTCTTCCAGCATGATCATGCACGACCCCACACCGCAAGAGCCACCACGGCGTTTTTCTCCAGGCGAACAACATTGCCGTGTTGCCCTGGCCATCTCTGTCCCCTGTCATCCCGTTGAACACGTCTGGGATGAACTGGGGCGTCGTCTGGCCTGTGGAAGAGGTCAACAGACTCTCGATCATTTGAGGCGCGCACTGACCCAGGAGTGGGATGGACTGCCACAGGCGTTCTTGCACAACCTTGTCTACTCCATGAGGAGGCGCTGCCAAGCGTGCATCAGGGCAAATGGCGGACACACTCTCGGTATTGGAGCTCGCGGACGGGCATGCTCGTCGTGGTGTACTTGTTGACAGGGACCCCAGTGAAGTCACCAGCTAATTTCAGATGAATTCGGCAATTCTTGTCAAGAACAGACATTTCGTTTAATTGAGAAATGGATGCGTAATCAAATGTGCTTACTTTCATTAAATAATTCTGTACTACCAACGTTGTCAGGGTCTTTTGGCAAGCGGTGCGTTTTTAATGTTGTTCAGTGTATATATATATATATATATATATATATATATATATATATATATATATAATGCTGAACAATTAAGTAGTGGGGGAAAACAAGTGCAGGTTAACAATTCTTCCATCATTATAATAATGACTTGGCAAAGATTTGAAATTGAGAGAAAAAAAAAAAAATTGAAGATGAAGTAAATTGGAAAATGTATATGCGTGTGTGTGTGTGCGCGCGCGCGCATACTCGCGTGTGTGCACTCCTTGTCGTATATTTACGCTTGCACGGGAGCGCGCTTGTGCTTGTGGATGTATGTGTGCGCGAATGTGTGTGTGTGTGTGCGCGCGCGCGCAAGCGCGTTGCGGGCATGTGCGTTATGTGTGCGTGCGCGCGCTGGTGTTTTGGTGTGTGTATGTGTGTCAATTGAGAAATTAATTTGTGGTCACACACATCACAGCAGCAAATAAACAATAATTTAGCCACATTACCCATTTTCTCACATATGACATACATTCATATAGAGGAATTTGGATTTCAATTAAACATCTTCTCGGTTCAAGAAATCAATGGACAGGGGAATAAAACTTTGTTTAAATCTGACACTTCTGCATTTAACCGATCGATATCTTCGTCCTGACTGAAGAAGGTCATACTGATTTGCAAGGACGTGGGTCTGGTCACACGTAATCTTCTTCGCTTTACAACTAACACGGCACCTATATAGCTCACTCAGACTTTTTTGTCTCTCACCAACGATTTTTCCTCCCACGTTCACCACTTTCTCAAGCACATTTCTGCTCTTCACAGTCAACCCACCATACCAACACATAAATGAGAAAGTTAGAACAGATTCCAAGAAGCATGAATAAAATGTCCGAAGAATGTCAGTATTCACATGAAATGATCGCAGCTTGCGAAGACAATATAATCTGGGTTTGACATTTTTTGTGGACATACTCAACATGGGATTTAAAATTCAGCTTATTATCTATAAAAGTTCCTAAAATATTTGTATGATTCAACACGTTCTACTTCAGCACCTTTGATAAAAAGTGGTGGTACAGCTTTTGGATTCTTTCTAAAATCAATCAACATTTCTTTCGTTTTTGTTACATTCAGATCAAGATAGTTATGATCGCACCAGTCAACAAATCTTTGAACCTCCCTTGAAGTAAACAGAATCAGAGTTGGAAAGATCTACAAGTGCTGAGTCATCTGAATATTTAATGTACAAAGTTGAATCACTTCCTGAAACAATCATTTGTGTACAGAGTAAAAAGCACTGGTGATAAAACAGTACCCTGGGGTGCGCCAGTGAAATGACTCTCTGGAAGACGAAACAACACTTTGATATCGAACAGACTGTGTCCTCTGTGTAAGAAAATCAATTATCCAAAGAATGAGCTTGTTACCCACATTTATGTTAATGAGTTTCTTTGCCATCAGATGTGGTTGTATGGTGTTGAATGCTGATGAGAAATCAATAAAGAGAATGCGTACAAAGGAGGCAGGTTTTTCGAGGTGTGAAAAAGCATGATGGAGAAGTGTGAATGACCTTTGCCAAACATGCCTTTTTTTTTTTTTTTTTTTGATTTGTTTTTTTGCACAATACAGGGAATGCGGCTTCACTTAGTCGCTCTGTCTGGCAACTCTGGCAACGAATTTTTTGAAAAACGAAGCTAGACATAAGCTGTCTCTCTCCAACCAGTTAGAAATTATACAAATGAGTTGCACAAAAAGTGCAATTTGTTCTTTCGTCTGTTTCATCAAGTCCAACAGTGCCTTTCATGCCTCACTGAGAGAACCGACAGGTCATGTTTGATAATGGTTTTTTTTGTGCTGAAGCCAGGTGAAAACATTAACATTTCATTTTCTGAGACTCAGTAACATATTAAAACCATGTATCCAAATCGTTAAAAAAAAAAAAAAAAAAGAAATCTTAACAGATGGCTCAGTCCTGGAATCACGTACACGTTCCGGATTTTAGAAATCGTTCAAAAGTACAGGAATAATTTTGGTTCGGTATCACTGATATCGACTTCTTTTTCCTAGGTCCACGTGAAGTCACTGGGGCGTCGCACTGAAGAACTGTTCACTAGATTCTTCCAACTCTGTCGGTTGTGTTCCGAGGCCTTGGGCTGTGTAGATGGTTTCCCCGTCCATTCTGCAATGTTGTCGGTCCATTTTTTTTCCCTGTGTTGTCTTTGGTCTCGCCCCTTCAAGAGTTTCCTAGGTAATTGTTTTAGAGGAGCTGTTTGATCTTCATGACAATGCCAACGTAGTTTCTTTGTTTTTGCTGATGTCGGCAAATCTTCGTCTGTGGCCCGATGCGGTGTTTGATGGTCTGGAGCACTTGTTCAGTGGTGATGTAATCAGTGTATCTGACGTACAGTATTTCGTGATGACACCTCATTTCTGTTGTTGGGTTCTTTTTCTTCCAGGTCCATGTCGCGTGTGTATATAGGAAAATGAAATACACCCGTGCATGCAGGAGCCAGATGTGTGTTTCACCGAGATATTACTGTCTTTCCATACAGGGTTCAGTATGGACAAAAACTGATGCCTGTGGTGCTCTTTAGAGATACCTGATTTAAAATCCTCATCGCTAAAAATAAATCCCAGCTACATGAACTGTTTAACAGTTGTAGCTTCTCTCCATGGTTGTATCAGTACTGGAGGTGGTGGTGTGGACGGCCATTAGCTTGGTCTTCTCGGAGAGGATATGCATAGTGTGTCTCGTGGATGTTTCATCTAGAGTTTTAACAAGCTTAGTGAGTTCTTGTTCAGTGCCCTCCAGGCCATCGACGTTATCTGCAAAATGAAGGTTCGTGATAGTTCTTGCAGCGCTGATTGTGTTGACATGTTCTTCAAGTGGGTCATTCATGATGCATTCTACGTCAATGTTGAAAAGTATTAGAGAGCAAAGGGGCCTTGACGAATCCTAACTGATCTGCGGGACCACTTTGTTGTCAAGCCCTTTGTAAGTACTGCACAGGTCAGTTTGAAGTATACTTGCCGGATGTGTTGAATAAGTTTGTCCGATATTGAATTTATTCGTAACGGCCTATAGCGTCTATGGACAGACTCTCTCTAACGTCTTTGTGAGGTCTGTGAAGACGTGATAGAACTGGTTTTTTGCAGGTGTTTTCGGTAAAGGGTTAAAGATCTGTTTGATGGTACTTCAGCCTTTCGGATACAACGGTGTCTAACACCAATCTGTTCAGAATGATTTTGAACATCACGTAGCGTACATTGCTGGTCTAATTGATCTTGCGTTTTTCAGTTAGTGTTGAGGATTTCCTCGCTTTGGAAGCGTGAGGATGAGTGATCAAGTCTCTTTGGCTTTAGCCACTCTCCAGTGTCACAGATTTTGTTGCAGATAGCAGTTAATATATCAGTTACTGCCTTTCCGCTATGTTCAAGTGTTCTGCAGGGATGTTGTCAATATTTGCAGCCTTGCCAGGTTTCAGCGACTTCACAGCTACTACGACTTATGGACAGAGTATTGGAAAGTGTTTCCATTTGATGAATGCTGAACCGTTAGCACATTTGATCTCTTTTGCTCTGATCGTTGTAGAGCTCAAAGCAGAGTTGCTCAGTCTTCTTATGATGTTTTCTTTCTGTACGAGACATTGATGTCTTTGTCCTGAGTGTGCTGACTTTAATTTGCATTGATCTATTTTTCACAGATTTAAAAGCCTTTTTGTGCAGTTGTTATCCAGGTTTTCTCAAAGTGTTTCACACTCTTCTTTTCATCCCGTCTAACATTAACGATTAGCACGTTCTTCTCTCCTCATTCCTTCCAGCATTCATTTTCATCACATTTTCCACTCCTCATCCCTCCCCCTCATTCACCACACTGACGTGCTCCCTTCCTTTCCCCTCTGCCATTTACAGTCACCACGTTCTCCTGTTCTCATTCCGTCCGTAACACGTCGTGCTTAAAGTTCTGCCGTTAATCTTTCATCATTCTCGAGTTCTGTCTATCAGTCATCAGTCTCACGGGTTGTTTCTTTCTCTCCCAGGACAGTCATCCACTTATCGTTCTGGCGTTCTCTTCTTCCCTTCCGGTCCATCATTGATTGTTCCCTG